>CABHPH010111760.1:0-17646 GCA_902168325.1 Peromyscus nudipes
TGTTGCTTTTTCCCGGGTTTTTTTTTTTTGGGGGGGGGTGGGGGGTAGTGGTGGTTAAAAGACAATAGACAGAGAAGGATGTGTGTGATATTTCTCTCAGTTCTGGGAAAGTGACAACTTCGCTTCCCGTGATGCTGTCTAGAGTTCCTCACTTGCTCTGAAATCGCCCTGTCCCTGTCTGCTTAGCATTTAGACTCGATTGATTCTTTTTGGGGAGAAGCGGGGGAGGCTTTTAGGGTCGTCCTTGGTGTTTCTTCCTTAAATATAATTAGATGCGCCTCATTACCTCCACTGAAGGACTTTTGTGCTTTCTGAGCAGTGTCTCTGGAGATCTTGGACGAGCCACAGCTTGTCCTGTTCTCTTTGCATTTGATCATATTAGCAGGTTTTTGTTTTTTTCCCTTCCTCTTGACACATTTGTACTCTGTGTTCGCTCTCCCTCAGATATCTGGAGTTGATTTTGCTGGTTTGAAAGGCCACACCCAGGGAGCGTGTCTGGGGCCTCCTTGGGATGAAGGGACTGTATTCTGCAGGCCCTTCCCAGTTTCCCTGAACGTTTTCCCCCCTCTGGACACTTTGTTAACAAGGCTGTGCTCTCGTGTACTCCAGGGTCAAGACCTCTGGTTCTCTATAAAACCCAGACGAACAACTATATCACATGAAACCCAGAGGCAGTCCCCTGGGAACATGCTGTGGCTACTGTTCTGAGGCCAACCACCGAGGCCCAGACAACTCACTAGGCACATAGACACATGTTTGGCTAAAGTCACAACGTGGCTCCGTACGTATCCACCTGTGCCCAGAAAGGTGCTGTCTGGGAATTGGGAGCACAGGGCTGTCAGACATCTGGGTGGAGAGGGAAGCCAAAATGCCTTGTCAGTTCTACATGCTCTTCACTTCTGTAAGATATGGGAATGGTGTCGGGGTGGAAACCACTTAAAATAACTGAAACATCCAACCCTTGTTTGTTTATTTTGCTTCCTTCACTGGGCCTTGTTCTGAAAACAAACTAATGCTCTGAGTTCCAGGATACAAAAATTCTCAAGAGTGTAGGTGTCTTCCAGGCCTTCAACAGAGTTGAGGATTGACTTGAGGCTAGGGGGACCTCTCTCCTCCAGGTGAGCTGTGCTTACATTTTTCTTATGTTCGTGTGTATGAAGGTATGTGTTTCTTCTTCCTTTATTTCAACACAGGGTCTTGCTGTGTAGCCCAAGCTGTTCTAGAATTTGCTATGCAGCACATGTTGGTTTCACCTTGTATTGCTGACCTTCCTGCCTCTGCCTCCTCAGTGCTGGGATGACGCCACACTCAACCCTGCATTTCTTTTCTCTAATTGCAGTTTCTGGATGGTAATTCTCTCTTTGTTGGTCATAGGGAAAAGCTGCCTTGGTGATCTTGTTGGGTGCTGGATCAGGTGGTGTGTGTGTGTGTGTGTGTGTGTGTGTGTGTGTGTGTGTGTGTGTCCTTGCTTAAAAATGTGGAGGAATGCAGGGGAATCATGTCAGCCATAGGCAGCAGGGACATAAGTCAGACTGGATGAGGCAGGATGCTGCCGACATGTTGGAAAACTCTCTCATTTCAGGGACTCTGTTTCTCAACCCTCGCTTCCCTTTCTTGAATGGTAGAAATTACTTGGGACTAGGTTAGAATCTATGTGTTTCCATGCTGTGTCTCTCATCTCTCAGCACACTCCAAATAAGCCTACAGACCCTCTGTTTCCCTCCTTCACCTTTACTGGAAGCTTCTTGGCCCAGTCACAAGGCCTCTTGTTGGAGACCCGCCATGCCTTCCTTCTCAACGCCCCTCCACTTTCTCTTGGGCACTACCGCAGTCCACTCATCAATGGCAGCCATAGGGATCCTTGCAAAGGCCACAGTAGATTAAGCCTAGCTCCCTCTGAAAATCACGCTGGTCCCTGTCTGCTTCTACTTAATCTAGAAGTCATACTTAGCTTCATTTCTCTCATCAGCAAAGTAGGAGAATAACGAGGCCTTCCTCAGGGGTAGGAGGAATGAACACACACACACACACACACACACACACACACACACGCATACACACACGACCCCTATGCCAGCATAATGGTGGATGCTCCATAAACAGAAGTGCCATTAACATTTGTCTATCTGAATGTGCCAAGGACTTGCCTGATTCAAGGCCTTCATAAAGTCCTCTGTCAGTTCTCTTTTCTCTTTGTGCAGCTGACTTTTTCTTATCTTTCAAGTTCAAGTTTAAATGTTAGCCTTTCCAAAGTCTTCCCTGACTAGCCTATTCACACACTTTTAATCCTCATTCCTGTTATTTTCTCCCATAGAACCCAATTTATTTCCATCACAGCACTTTTTCTAACTTGTGACTACATGTTATTTGTTTACCTGGGAGCAGGCCTATATTTAATATCCTTATCTAGTACAGAAATATTTGTGGAATGAATGCATGAATGAGAGAGCTTTATACCTTTCATCCTCTAACATCAAAGCCACCCTCCTTATCTCCTGCATCACATTCTTCTCCCCAAGTCCGGTATTTATCCATTCCCATCCTTTTGCCATTACTGACCTGCTAACGGCAGAGAGATTGGAAATGGAAAATCTCTAAATCATCCACTCCGGACCCTACCACTCTCTCACGTCTCTGCTCTTCTCTCTCGCTCCTGGGCCAGTTTCTCCTCTGAGAGCCTCACACTTTGCTTTATATGTAAATGATAAATAATAGAATATGTAATATACTGAGTGAGTCCAATGACTAATAACTCCTCATCTGCCAAGTTAGAAGAGTTTGGGAATAAATTAACTCATCCTCTACCATTAAGAGATCAATGCCTGGGCAATTAGTCCGGGAATAGCCAAGAATAGGTATCTCACACACCTACCTGAAAGACTCAAGTGATGGAGGAAGTCAGGTGGAAGAAAAATCCTGCTTCCAGACGTGGTCTTCATCATGCCCATCTTGTGTGCACAGAATGTTCTCCTGAAGCTGTGTCTCATGAACTGAGAGGGAATGACCTGACCCGGCCCCTGAATCCCTCCTTCACACTTCCTTTCTTCCTTTCTCTCTTTCTCCCCCATAGCCAAGAACACCAAGACGGAAAATGCTTTGGACTGAATTTTTTATTATTTATTGATTTAGCCTGTAGTTCTTTCTTTCTCTCTTCTCGAGCCTCCATGCACTTTGCTAATTACTCCTCTGGAAGCCATCTCCCTTTCCACTCCCCAGCATGCTTCCACCTTTGGGAAGAACTGCGGTAGTGTGGTGGACTGTAGGCCAGACAACAGCCAGGCATCAAGAAATGTCTTCTCACTGAAGGGCTGGTCCCACCCTCCCCACATTCTAATGTACCTTGAAGGCAGTGATGTAATAATGAGAAATAGCACCGGTCCCCCCATCTAAGCAATCTTTCCTTTCACAGACACAGCATATAGGTAAGTGTCTTTGTCGTTTGTTTGGGCCCACTAAGACTTGTACTGTCAAATGTCTCAGTCTCGCTCATCTGCACATTCAAGGCTCTCTGACCCCATTGTATGATCAGAAGATGAAGTCTGGATAGCTCATAGATGAAAATGTTCAGTGATTTGAGTTATTAGGAGTGGCCCCAATATTGATTACTTTCTCTAAGAAGGAGACAATCAAGACTTCTTCCATTACACATAAAAAAATAGACTCCACTGCTTTGTAGATGCTTGAGTGGTTTTACTGAAATGAACTTTCTAGAACTTCATGGTGGGGGCTTGAGAAAAGAAAAGACAGTGCTGGTATCTCTTTCAGGTAAGATTTTCATCATCACTGCACTTAAATCTAGACCAACCAATGTTGTGGTGTTCGACTTGAATCGGTGAGGTAGCCACGCTCTGAGTCTAACTCAGGAGGCGCAGTGAGTGCTGAGTGTCGAGCAGACAAAAGCAGCAAGCAAGGCGTGGGCCGTGTGTGTAAAGGTTTTGCTCCTCCCACCACTACTTTTCATCTGTATGTAGTATGTGTGTGTGTGCATGTGGGCACACATGTGTGTAGACGTGCTTTCCTATAGGTAGGTGCACGTGCATGTGAAGCCCTGTGGATGACGTCAGCAATTATCCTCCCCCACTCTTTCACCTTACCCGCCAAGGCAGTATCTTTCAAGCAAACCCAGAGCTCGCTGACAGGACTAGTCTTGCTAGTCAGCTTTCTTAGGGAGATTCCCCCATCTCTGCCTTCTTAGGCTGGAATTACAAGTATCCTGTCACACCCACCCAACATTTACGTGAGTTCTGAGATCCAGACTCTGGTCCTCATGTTTGACTGGCAATCACTTAACCCCTAAGCCATCTTCCCCAACTTGTTTTCAGGAATCTGCAACTGAATAGAGGAGACATACACAGAAACTTCCATGGGAAGCAGTACTAACCAGAACATCACCGGAGTCATGTTGGCTGTTAAGTTATGGAGGCACAAACAAAGAAGCCCTGTTCTGGATAATGGACAGCACCCCACCAGCCTACTTCCTCGTGTGTACTGGAACAGTCTTCCAAATGAGTAGAATGTCAGGTGAAATCTGTGGATGGATAGCTTCTGCCAATTGCTTCCAGCATCAAACTCTAACATTCCTAGTCTGAGTGGAATTTATCTTCTCTTCTCCCATGCCCTCTTCCCAAACACTTGTCGGCCATTTTCTATTTCAGATCAAGTGTAACAACCAATGTTAAAAATTTATTTATCTGTTACATGATCCCCAAATCCTTCTCTCCAGAGGCATTGTTCTCTTGATATACTTCTAAACTTGTTATGTTCATCCTCAAATGTAATATTGAAAATTTAAAATAATGTTCTCTCTATATTTTGACCACTGAGTTGATTTTCCCTCTGTCTTAGTTGGGGTTTCTGTTGCTGTGAAAAGACACCATGACCACGGCAACTCTAATAAGGAAAACATTTAATTGAGGTGGCTCGCTTACAGTTTCAGAGTTCAGTCCATTATCATCATGATGGGGAGCATGGTGGTATGCAGGCAGATGTGGTGCTGGAGAAGTAGTTGAGAGTCCTACATCTTGCAGGGAACAGGAAGTCAACTGAGACACTGGGCAGTATCCTGAGCATAGGAAACCTCAAGGCCCACCCCCACAGTGACCCACTTCCTCCAACAAGGCCATACCCACTCCAACAAAGTCACACCTACTGATAGTGCCACTACCTATGAGATTATGGGAGCCAATTGCATTCAAACCACCACACCCTATTATTGTCCATTCAGCCGTATATTTTCCCCTCCGGCCCTCCCTTTCTATACTTACTAGAGCTTCTGTGAGCTGAAGCAGTTTTGTAACAACTATAGGGATACAACCATGTAAAACTTCAACAAAAGACAAGTCTTATGAAATAATGGCTGTAGGGAACCATACTTGTGAATACAACCTAAAATTTCTTTAATACTTTCTAGTCATCTGTCACACAGCAGCTATGGAGCTTGTAAACATCTGAACTTGTAACATGTCCTCATGAAACTTAAGTTTATAGACATTGCCCTTATGAGTGACTTGGTATTTGAGTTTTGAAACCAAAGGTCATTTGCTTTATATTAATTTTATCCTTGGGGGCTCAGTCTATTATTTCAACTCACAATAGGGTTTTTTTTTTCTTTTGAAGAATCTAAAAATTCTCCTCCAGTATCTAGCCATTCCTTTTCATAGTGAGCCAACTACAAATGCCACTGTCTCTCAGTCAGTGCCCCATTTGGGGGAAGGCCAGGTCAATCTTTTTTTTTTTTTTTTTTTTTTTCAAGACAGGTTTTCTCTGTGTAGCTTTGGAGCCTGTCCTAGAACTCGCTCTGTAGACCAGGCTGGCCTCGAACTCACAGAGATCCACCTGCCTCTGCCTCTTGAGTGCTGGGATTAAAGGCTGGAGCCACCGCTGCCCGGCTTCCAGGCCAATCTTGGCACCACCTAGCTCTATGACTAATAAGTCTTCATTCCTTTATCTTGACCATCAAACAGATCATGAACATTTATGGTCAAGTGAGATATTAAAGTCATGGTACTATGAAGCCCAAAGGATGGTAACACTTTGCTAGTACAATAGGGAATAAACTAAATATGTACATTAATAAAAAGTAGAACTGAGTCAGGCACGATGGCACATCCCTTTAATCCCAGCACTCAGGTGGCAGATGTAGGCAGATCTCTGAGTTTGAGACTAGTCTGGTATATATAGGGAGATACAAGCCAGTCAGGGCCACATAGGGAGACCTTGTCTCAAACAAACACACACACACACACACACACACACACACACACACACACACACACAAATGTAGACCTGAGTGCCAGGTCTTGTGCAAACCCATGTTTGCAGAGGTCTCAGTCTGCTCATGTGGCAATTGGTGTCTCCAGGCAGTTTGAGGAGGAAAGTCTCTCTGACCAATTCAGATAAGCTAAAACTGTGGATGGAGTCTCCAGGCTGTCTTTGGGGCTAGGGAGAATAGCAGTGTCCTTTAAAGAACACCACGGCTGTCTATGTTTCAAAATCTACTGGGTTCTATCAGTCTGTGGTTTTCTGCTCCAGATCTGGCAAACTCGAGATGGAATTGCGTTGTGATTGGCTAGAGCATTCTGTGCTTTGGAAGGGGAAACCCACTGACCCCTGACCACAGCCTTGCCATACAAAGGGTGTCAGAGGTAGCCCAATTACCTAAGGGGACTGAGAAAAATCAAACGGAGGTGGGTCACGATATAAGGGGGAAACACACGCAGCAGGCCCAGCATTAGGACTGGAGCTTAAATTACCACTCTGTCAATAGAAGGTGATAAATCAAGGGAATATTTACTGATTAAAATTACAGACTCCTACGGGAAACTGTATAAACAGATTGAGGAACAAAGCCCACAGGGACTGAACCCAGGCGAATCCACCCCGACTTTGGCCAGTTATTTCTGTTTCCAGCCAACTCTTGGACTCAGGGGTCACCAAGAGAGCAACTTACTCCATAAAGCTCGGACGTGCTGCTACATATGGACCCAAGTTCTTTCAGGGAACCCTCTTGTAGTTAAACAATTAGGAAGAGGCTTGGGATTCAGCTCCACTCACAAGTGACTTATTTTTTTTTTCACTCATTCTTCATTTTAATCTCAAGTCTGGCTTGGAGTCACCTAAAGGGGCTAGATTGTCTGCTCTGCATACAGAGAGGTTCTGAGCTTGTAGCTGCTGAAGGGTGGTGAAGGAATCATGAGTGGCTGTGAAGCCCACCTCTATACAAGGCTGGCTGCTTGTAACGATTGCCAGTTTGGCATGCTCATGTTGGCATTCCCAAGCTTTGCTCTTCTGCCTTGGCTTCTCTGTGTTCTTTGCATGGTTACTATCATTTTGCTTCTTAAAATTTTCATATTTATTTATTTGTGTGTGTGTGTGTGTGTGTGTGTGTGTGTGTGTGTGTGTGTGTGTGTCCCCACAGGCCACAGCTTGAATGTGGAGGTCAGAGGACAACTTGCAGGAGTCACCTCTCTCCTTTCACTATTGTGCATCCTGGCGATTGAACTCGGGCTGCTAGGCTTGGGAGCTGAGGCACCCAGCACGTCTCATCTGACTTTTTTTTATAGCATTCTTGAATAACAGAAATGGGTGATCATACCAGGTACTTTTCCCATTCTGGGTCCCTCTGTGATCCGATGGAAGCAACTCAAGGTGGGAGGACTTATTCTGGTTCACGGTTCGGAAGGTGCAGTCCACTATGGCAGGGAAGGTATGTTGGCTGAGGCTGCAGGAGCCCATGGCATGGCTTGCTCACATCTCAGAGGATCAGGAAACAGTGTTCCAGGTGGTAACAGGAAGCAGATACCTTCAAGATTCATCCCTAGCAACCTCCCTTTGCTAGCTAGTCCATGGTCTCAGAGGTCTTACAATGTGCCAAAACAGTGCCACCGGCTGGGGACCAAGAGTTCAAAACCGTGAGTGGGTAAGGGACATTTCACATTTTAGTTAGTTATGCCCAGAGTACAGTATATATTTACACGTATGAGAGTGTCATGATGAAAGCTATTAATTTATACAACTAACATACACCAATAAGAAAAGAGATGAAGAACAAATGGCATTTGAAGTGTCTGGGGATAAGGTCCCAGTGGGGCTGGGAAGCAAGGGTGTACTATTTGGCAGTGTCCCATCAATTTCCTTTTGTCATCAATGACTGAGCAAGTGGGACCATCACCCCAAATCGCTCTGATCTGTTAAGGGGCAGCATGAGCTTCTGTGTGATGGACAGCGGAAGCCCGCAGGGGGCTGGGTAACACCATCTCTGGCTCCATTATCTCAGAATGGTCTTGCGGTCAGTTGTGCCCTTAGAACCTACAGTGCCTTCCTCTCCTCCCATGCCTTTGGCTGTGGGTATGCACCCCTCACCCGGAGAGCACCAGGCAAAATCATTGCATGACAAATGGGTTTCACGACAAATGGGGGCAGGGAGGATCATTTATGGGATGTCATCCTAAGAGATTGGGGTTGGGGATGTGGTTCCTGGGAGGCTGCCATGTGTGGTGGGACATTCTGTAGACTCTGGAAGGCTGCTGAGAGGGCCACTGTGGGCTGAAAGCAGCCAACATTCAAATGCTGCATGTGTGCAGACACAGCCTAGGGGCCACCCAAGGCACAGGTGGCATTTTCTTCACATGCAGGCCATGTGGCTTATGTCAAGCTAGAGTGAGGACACACTTCCTGTCCCTCTGGAGCCTGATGTTTGTTTATTGGTGGGACTGAGATATGGAATTATCTGGATGCATTTCATGCAATTCTAGAGCTGGGAGCTGGGAAAAAGAAGGGGTACAGAAGGCGTCAACAAGAGCATGTAGACCAAGGGTTCTCAACCTCTGGCGGTCAAATGACCCTTTCACAGGACTTGCCTGAGACCGTCAGAAAACACAGATATTTACAACAGTAGCAAAATTACAGTTGTGAAGTAGCAATGAAAATAATCTTATGGTTGGGGGTCACCACAACATGAAGAACTGTGATAAAGGGTTGCGGCCTTAGGAAGGTTGAGAACCGCCGGTGTAGACAGTCTACACTGGTGACGGCCTTTGAAGAGGTTGTGGTGGCTGGTTGGTTCCTGTTTCATTCCTCTGGCTTGCCTCCCTGTTCTTAGAGATTTTGAAGTTGAGCTACTGGGAGGCATTGTTCTTTCCTGTTTCTGGGTGAATCCCCTGTCTGAGAGTGTCTCTGGGCCCATCTCTTCTTATCTGTCTAGAGGAGGTAGAGCTGACAAGGCAGACATCACAGGTTTTTAGTTCTGGAAAATTCTGAGCTGTCCTTTCACTGTTCTCATTTTATTTTATTTTTTAAAGGAAGTTGTGTTCAGAGCTGCCGAGCTTGGCTCCTCTGTCCTCAGAACTCCCTCTGACTTGCTTCCAGGGCACGCTTCTCTTCCCCTGGAAGCACACAGTAGTGACTGGATGGCATTGGTCAGCTTTCTCCAGCCGAGAGGCCGCGTTTTCTCCAGCAGTCCACAGGGCGCCTCGATCTCGTGCTGTTGCTCTGCGGCTCTGTAATACTGTGACCTGGAGCCCTTTAATGAAAAGCAGTTGTGGACTTGGCAGCAATTTCAAACTTCTGCCAGTGTCTGAGTCCACAGGGAGCTGGGCCTTGGGGCTGAGGCCGTGTATCTGGGAAGAGGCCTGGTTTGTGTCCTTGGCTTTGACCACGCCAGTCCTCAGGTCTTTGCTTCTTGTCTTCCACAGTGGAATGCAGATTCTTTAAGATTGTGGCCAAGTCTTTCTTTGGCCTTGACCTGTGCCTTGCTCCATCTGAGGTTGGAGAGTTTTCCATGTGCCCTGGGTGATATTTTTCACAGTCTTCGTAAGGCCCGGCATAGAAGCAGAGGTCCAAAAGTCCATTTTCAGAGTGACCCAAGGGTCAACACCTTGGCAGTGAGAAGCAGCAACTGTGTAGCTACCAACAAGGCCCTCACAGATGACAAGAACCCGTGCTTGGAAAGCCAAGCCCGACTTTAATAGAGGAAACCCCGCCTCTTTGTTGTCAACTGCAAGAGAAGGCTGCAGAAATGGGAACACTGATAATGAGAGTCAGAGCCGAGGACGAGCGGGTAAAGTCCTTTTTGTTTGTGGCCTGCTTTCTTTGACACCAAGAGGTACCCTGCTACTCCCCAAGGCAGGAGTTTAGTCAAATGAGTTTGGTCAAAAGGTAGAGTAGGAGCTAAGCCTACGGGGCGGGGCGGGGGAGGGTGTAGGGGGGATTGGGTGGGGCCCGGGGTGAGTAGGGCTAAGCCTACAGTAGAGACGATTTTCCTAAGAAAAGTCTTATAGACACTTTCTCTAGCATTCGAGGGTGGGGTTTCTTCTTGTCCTTCTGGAACATTCTAAACTATCTAGTATCTTTAATTAAAATGTGAAATCCACTTGTGAGCATGAGGAAGCAGGAGGATTTAATATCTGTGAAATCATTCTTGGGAGAAAAGGACTTTTAAACTTAAATCTAAAAAAAAAAAATACTGTATCTCGTTCCTTAATCAAATTCTGAGTGATATTCAGCAAGTTAGGTTGACAAAGCATTGATTGATCGTCTCCTACCTGTGGTAGCGGGAAACAGAGTTGGCAAGCTTGGAGAAGTTACATGAAGCATTGTAGGCGACACTAGCTAAGGCATTGGTGCTGGCCCTTACAGTGAATTTTTATAAGAAGCGATGACTTGAACCGAGTTGTGCTTTAGAAGGGACACCTGTGATCAATGTTGAGGACATAAGTGACAAGTGAGCTCCTCCCCTCTTCCTCTTTCTCTTCCTCCTGTTCCTGCTCCTCTCCTCCTCCTCTTTCCCATCCTTCATTAGGATAACCTCCAGGACTACAAAATGTGGACAACACTATCTTCTTAGAGAGTTATTGTAGGATTTCCTGGAATAATATAGATGTTCAGTGGAGTACTAGGCATACAACAGGTACTCAATAAATGCTTTGTGGGCAAACAAGCAATTCTCTAGTCTCCAGATAAAGTTTTCTTTCCTTTTATAGTTGAGAAAATCACTCAACTGTTGAACATTTTACTCATCAGAGGACTTGTCCTTGTCCTCACAAAGAAGAAAGCTTTTAATGCAGGCCTCTCTTTGATGTTTCATGCAGACTGTATTTTAAAACACAGGCCATTTCCTCTAGTGATAAGCTGCTGCATTTAAAAAACAAAAACAAAACACTTAGGGCTGGAATGGTGGCTCAGCAGGTAAGAGTGCATTCTGCACAAGCAGCAAGACCTGAATTCAAATCCCCACATAAAAAGCTGGACATGGCCATGTGTGCCTGTAACTCGGTTGTTGTGGTTGAGGCAGGGGGATTACCAGAGCTGGCTGGTTGTCAGCCAAGCTCCAGGCTCAGTGAAAGATTTGGTCTGGGGGGGGGGGGCAATAACACAGGACACCTGGCATCTTTTAGTTTTTGGGCGCGCGCGCGTGCGCGCGCGCGCACACACACACACACACACACACAAATATATATACTACCACTATTTCTGCCCACATTTAAAAGCTAGAGCAAGAGAAACAATGTCCATTATTTTATTTCCAAGCCTTTACTAAGTAGGTATGAAATGGAAACTCAGAGATGGCCACAGAGCGTCTATCTGTGCACTCCACCCTCCAGCCCCAGCCAGCTCGCTAATAGATATGGATACACACATTGGAAAGTGGACACTATTTCAGGGCCCAAAAGTTCTGTGGGAGTGAATGTGCTCTCAGCTCTTAGGCCTGCAAGGCTGACCCATTCCAGATCTTTTCATGGTTTGGAAAGATCCGAGAAACAAATCAAATCAAATCAGTCCTCAAGCAGCATGTTTGGGAAAGATGTAGAGGGATGGACAATTGTGTGTGAAAATTACACACTCAGCAGGAAACATATTTGTCTCAAAACATTAGATTAGAAATTTCTCTGAGTGACAGCGTTTCTTCCTTTCTTGCCTTCATTTCTAGTTCATTCTTATCTGACTCCTGTCAGCTCTCAAACTGACATTTTCCTGTTCTGATCTTTTCTCAGATAGTAAAGAGGGATTTTTCCCCCATTGGCTTGATTCAAATAGCAGTTCAGCCTACAGAGAAGCGTCAGGGACAGTTTGGAGTCCTAATCCCTGACCCTCTGCCCTCTCCTAACTAGCTATTGACATTGAACTTAAAAAAAGCTTGCCATGCTAGGATGAGATAATATTTTAGAGGGCAAGAGAAAAGGGCTGAGGTGAGGAGTGTGGGGGCTGGAAAGGGCTGAGGTGGGGAGTGTGGGGGTTGGGAGACTTCAGAACAGAGTGTGATGCTGGTCCAAGTGTCCAACTTCAGGCTTTAAAAGTCCAGCTTTGCTTATAAGATCTAGCAAAGACAGAAGGTCTCAGCTGGGTGTGGTGGCTTATGCTCGTCATTCCAGCATTCAGAAAGCTGAAGCAGGGGGATCTTGAGTTTGAGGCCAGCCTGGGATGCATGGTGAGACTCTGTTTCAAAACAATGACAACAGCAGTATCAAAACAGATCTCATCTTTTAGACCGTTATTGGGTAGGTGGTCCTATTTAGATAACACCTATATGTCCTTTTTGGATGTGAATGTCAAGTTGTGATGTCTTTATGATACATGGTGTCACCTAGTCCATGCGATGTGACAGAGGGGTGTGTGTGTGTGTGTCCTGTCCATGTAGTTGGAGGGCAGAGGTTAACCTTTCATTCTTCAGGTGCTGTCCATCTTTTTTTTTTTTGAGACGCGTCTCTCACTGGCCTGGAACTCTCAAGCAGGCTAGGCTGGCTGGCCACTGAGTCCCAGAGATTCATGTCTCTCTGCCTGCTCGGCTCTGAGACGACAAGCATGCATTACCATGCATGGCTTAAAACAAAACAAAGCAAAACAACAACAAAAATCATGGCTTCTGGGGATCCAGCTCAGGTCCTCATGCTTGAGTGGAAAGCACTTTACTAAATTAGCTATCCCACCAGCTTCCAGATTTGGAACTTTTAAACAGGACTATATAAAGCAACTCTTCCCATCATTTAAAAATGGAAAAGGAAAAAGATGATTGTCAGTCATGTTCCCTCTTAGTCCTGGGTTGCAGTTAGCTCTAACTTTGGTTAGCTTCAGGTAGACCCTCCCACCTGAGACTGTGACAGTCACCTGACTCCTCTCTCGCTGGCTCAGAAAGGACAGCATTTCCTAAGGAAACCTGGGTCATGCTGTTGGAAAGATGCCTGCATTTGTTTTCACATCACTTGGTCCTGTGTTTTCGGAAAGAAACCCTGACATCTCTGAGCATGTTTCCTCCATTTTGATGCTGCTTAGAATCCCTGTCTAGTTAACTGCCAACTGAGCTAGAAGGAAACATGGGGTGGTGGTGGTGGGGTATTGGACCTGAAAGGGAAGATTTATTTAGTTTCAAAATGAATTCTGAAACACCTGCATTCTCTCTTCCTCCCTTATGGCTATTGACTTACAGAGAGGCCACTGTCTGGGTACTTCCGGAAGGTAGCATGCTACCATGCTTAACAGAGAAGGGGGAAGGCATTTTCAGATGTCTCCACCTTCTAGAAAGTTCTTTTTCCTTCTTGTGGAAGCCTTGGGAAATTCACACTTTTCTCATCACACCAAAGGTCAGTGAGTAGCCGGGGAATTTGAATCATATGATCGTTGTTCACTGGGGTGGGCAGATACCGCACTTCCTGTTTCACCCATGTCCACTGACTGGGACAGTTGAAATGAGGGCTCATGTACCACTGACAAATGGACTACAGGGAACCAGCCTGCAGTGGGTCCTAGGGAATGATCTAGAAGACTGACGATGCCCCTTTCCATCTTTAATTTCCATGGCTCTAAATAAGCTGTCTGTGTATAAAGCAGCAGATTGATTTTTCAGGCAGACTGGCTGGGTGTGAGAATGCTCATGGAGGGGATCTGGCTTCTCTTAGCCTTATCTCCTTGACACACACTTGAGGAACTACCTTCCATAACTCCTTTTACTTCCTTGTGGCAGAGAGTGAAGGAATCATAAAGGGTTGCCTTGGGCTGTCTTTCAGAGTGCAGTAACCAAGTACTAGGGGCTCTATGTCCTGGGACTCTTGCTGGTCTACCTGGTAATATCTAAGGACTAGCGAAGGAGGGGTGGAAGGACATTAAGTGGCTCACCACTGTGGTATGTCTATTTTGAAATAAGCTTTCCCTGGAGGAGTCCCTTGCGTCCTCAGAAGAGAAGATGAGTGTCAAGGTCATGGCCATCAAGACTCTAAGGTCAAGGGAATAAGACTCACCCTACATAATACCCCATAGGAAGTAGTTGACATGCCTGTGATGGTGTGACTTCATAGTCCACAGCTGGTCAATTCATCTGGGAAATGACTGTTTTGGGGGAAAACTGGCTGGTTTTCTGTTGGTAGTTGTTCCCACTGGCTTCCCTCATGCCCCACTCCTACCGTGACAGAAGGAAACAATTACTGACAATAAAAAGAGACAGGGCTAAGGTTGGAGAGAGGGGAAGGGTCCTGGGGGTTTCCAAGTTTTCATTGCGCGTATACATAGAGTGCTTTCTAGTCCCCCCCCATGGGGAAATGTGAACAACTTCAGCTTTCCCATCCATAAAACAGATCTTAATTGTTGTTTGCTTCACAGAAAATGCTAGAAGGATGACATATCTGAGATGTGTGTATATATATATATATATATATATCTGATATATATATGAAATCTGGAGATGAACTCTATGTTGTAACTGTGAAGGATCTTTCAGGATAGTGACAGGTCTCTAAGAAGGTGACTCGAGCATCTGAAACAGCCAGAGGAGGTACTGTGAACCATGACATTCCAAGATATAATGGATGGTGTGTGTGCGTGTGTGTATGTGGTGTATGGACTTGTTCACGTGGGTAGGTGCATGCATGTGAAGGTCAGAGATCAACATCAGGCATCTTCTTCAGTCATTATCCATTTTGTTTTTTGGGATAGAGTCTCTCATGAGCCTGGAGCTCATCAATTTGACTAGGCTGGCTAGCTAATGAGCTCCCGGGATGTATCTGTCTGTCTTCTTCCCCAGCACTGGGGTTACAGATGTACACTGTAGCACTGTATTTTTATGTAGGTGCTGTTGGATCCAAACTCAGGTCCTAATGCTCCACAAGGCAGGCACTCTCTCAACTGAGCCAGCTCCCCAGCCTGACATCAGGTTTTGAACCACTCTATCAATATGGATGGAGTCTGTTCCCAGTGAATCAGACCTCAAGGACACTCACAGAGCTATTCCTTCAGGCAGAGCAGGATTCTTTATGAAGGGCAGAACAGAGAGCTGAAGAAGATACAGACACGAAGCACTGAAGAAGGCTGTGTTCGGGAGTTTGTGTGTTTGTTTTTATCAGCTTGACACAAGCTGGCGTCATCTGGAAAGAGGGAAACTCACCTGAGAAAATGTCTCAATCCAACAGGCCTATGGGCAATTTCCTTGATCAATGGTAGATGTGGGAGGGCCCAGTTCACTGTGGGCAGTGACACCCATGGGAAAGTGGTCCTGCACTGTATAAAAATGCAAGCTGAGCAAGCCACGGGGAGCAGGCCAATAAGCAGCACTCCTTCATGGCCTCTGCTTCAGTTCCTACCTCCAGGTTCCTGTCTGACTTCCTGCCCTGACAGCCTTCATGGTGGTCTACAAGCTGTGAGATGAAATAAACCCTTTCTCCCCAAGCTGTGTTTGATCCTGGTGTTTATGACAGGCATAGGAAGCACCCCAGGACAAGGGCCATATACTTTCGTCGTGCGTTACCTAAGTCAGTAGGCTCACTGGCCAGCAGAAGTGGGCGAGCTTCTTGGAATTCTGCTTCCAGCCTGCCATCCTCTGAAAAGGGAGCCAAGTTCATGGCTGGCAAAGAGCTCGCCTTCCTCCCAGCTGGCAGATGCCTCTTCCCAGCCTGCATGTCATAGTCAGAGGCGTGAGTGAGGCAGGGCCACCTCCTCCCCCATCTCCTGCTAAAGCAGTTTCATCAAGATTCCACAAGCTTCCCATGTAACTCCTCTTAAAAATCTGAAAATGAAACAAGACATATTTCTGAGGTTGTCAGCAGGTAGATCCACTGGCTTGTGGTAAGTACTCTCTCTGGGAGGAGCGCTGGGCTCTGATGTCTGTGTTGAATGTTCCGTGGCTCCCCCTCGGCCGCCTCTGTGTAGGTCTGTTCACTGGGCAGGGGTGGTGGTGATGATATTGCTTCTAACAACCCGACTGAAGCGTAGCCTCGGGCTGTCTTGCAAAGCCCCCTCCAAACAGCGTCTAATTAATTTTTATCCTGCCATCCCAATGAGTCCCGGGAGTGTACCAGGACCACAACAAAACCCCCTCATCTAGTGGTTTGGAGAAAGCTTTGACGTAACACTCGTGGGCCTTAGATCTCCAAAAGAGAAACCACTGTAGGAAAAAAAAAATTAAGAAAACTGTCTCCTTTTAGTCTTCTCCACCCTACTTGATATTTTTTCCTCTGGCTTCGCTTCTTTTTTTTCCCCTCAGTGATCATTAGTCTGATCTTTCATGGACTCCCTCCTGCCTGTGGTGCTTTCAGAGAAAACCCTGGAGCTGTATATTTTTGCACCGGGAGAACCCCCGTATTCTCTGGAGTCTAGGGTCAGGTAACTGCATGGGGCTACCCTGAGGACCTCAGCAGGTTTAAAAGGCAGGAAAGGGAGCAGGCAGCTGACTTGTCTGGCTTTCATCTGCAGTGTGGCCAGGTAACCTTGGATGCAAGGAAAAGGTTTGATAAAGAGGCCTCTTACCCACCCATCACATCAAAGCTGCAGGATTCCAGGACCACGCCTCCCTTTCCTGGAACCATTCCTGGAAGAGGCTTGGTCTCACTGTCTGGCTGTCAGTGACGAGTGGTCCAAGCAAACCCCCTAGAGGCCACCATTCAGGCTGCTTTCCTTCTTATTCTCACAGGAGTTGGAGTTGGGGCAGGGGCTTTGGTGCTGGCACTGGCCCACTCCTCTCTGCAGCTCCAGGGTTCTCCCTCCCAGAGCTCAGACTCCCTTGATCAGTTCCTGAATGCCGTATCTACCTCCCCTCCAATTCCCACTACAACCCCTCTTCATCCATCCAGGATGCTTGTCTCTGAACCTGAGGATGAATTAAAATGAGCAAAAGTGACTGTTTAACAAGGTATTCAGAGGTGCTGAAGTCTAAACCAACAGTGGACCTGGGCTTCCTGGGATTTTAGGACTGAGAGATTTGAGTGACTGCTCTATTCTCAAGGATCCAGTAGAGGAGGCTGATCTACTACCAGCCTCTTGGGTGTTAATTTCACCATCATTGGGTGCCAAAGACATCCCTTGGGACCACTTGACTCGGTACCTCCTGAGAAATGGGGTCATTGTTCCTAACGAGCTCAAGCAGTCTGGCTCCTTGAAATGAGTTAATCATAGAATTGCAGGCCTGGAAAAGATGTCTTTGATGGCCAGCTTCTCTGTACCCAGGCCAAGGAGCGAGAGCCAATCCTATTTTTGAAGACACCCATGGAGCCCCACTGCAATGACTAATCACTTGTAATTGTCCTCTTTAATTTTATCCTCATGCACGGTGCTTTCAACGGGAGATTTCCGTTCACAACCTCCTCAGAGAAGGTAAAAGGCATTGCTCATCAACCAGGCTGTTCATCATCATCTCCTCTTCCTCCTCTTCCTCCTCGGTTTTTTTTTTTT
>CABHPH010111762.1:0-68981 GCA_902168325.1 Peromyscus nudipes
AAAAAAAACCAAATATAACAAAACAACTTTTAAAATCTTCTGAACACATTTAATTATGTCAATTATAATGAACTTACACTGGTCTCTGTAATAACACCCTCAAATACTGAACAAAATCCTCAAGTGGGTTTCAAATTTGTGATATGACAACACAAAGTGGGTCTACAGTGCTACAGAACAATCTTTTTGTACACTATGACTATGTATTACTCTCATTGGCTAATAAAAAGCTGATTGCCCGATAGCGGGACAGGAAGACATTGAGCAAGAGCCAGACTAGGAAAATTCTGGGAAGAGGAAGGACAGAGTCAGAAGTCACCAGCAAGGGCAGATAAGCAAGATGAGAATGCCATACAGAGAAAAGGTACCAAGCTATGTGGCTAAACAGGTAAGAATTATGGGTCAATTCAAGTGTAAGAATTAGCTAGCTAGTAACAAGCCTGAGCTATCAGTCGAGCATTTATAATTAATATAAGCTTCTGTGTGGTTATTTGGGAAGCGGATGCTAGGTATTTGGGAACAAAGAGTTGGGACAAGAAACACCCAACTACACTAGAGTTAACTTTCAATAGTTTTGTGACTGGGGACATAAAGAATGAAAAGAACTAACTAAATATAGGCCTTCAGATTCTGAGTCAGAGCTCACAGATATGAGACATGAGTGATCTTTAGGTAACACTGAAAAACTAAGTGGAAGAATGCAAATCACTACAATGCAATCGTCTTGAGTTATTTTTACCAGAACCTCATCATGTCTTATAAGCACAGTGAAGTCTTCTGAATATTCCCAATAGAAAGCTCCTCTAAGTGGGTATCCAACTCTAGAATGTCCTGCAATCCCTGAATGCAAGTTTGAATACAGCCAGTGTGGCCTTTAGCTTAAATCTAAGCTTTCTCTTTTGCTGACTAATAAATATTCCCACCTGCTCCCCTCTAGAACCACGGGTATCTGTCTCTCCTTGGTATCTGCCCTGAGCAGCAGACAGCAAATCAGCTGACTGATTCTCATAGAACCCTCCCTTTGTCATCTAGGACCAGGGGAGAGGAGTGCATCCAGTGAAACTGCCATCCTCATCCAGCCACTTTCTGAATTAAGACTGAATGCCCCCAAAAGATTCAGTACTTAGCATGTCTCACGATAGGCTTTCAATTCAGATGAGTAATTCACTAAATATATATCTAACTTGGATCATTTACTGATTTTTATACTTTTGTATATCATTGTGTGTGTATATACATATTCCTAGCTACCCTGGAGCATTATCAAAACCTCAAGTGGTTGACACAATTTATAAAGCACTTCTGAAATAAATGTGAATACAGCAAGCTTGCCGGAGACATGAGAATACAGAAAGATGTGGTTTTTCTCTGGTGAAAATTCAATATGAACTACATCTTGGTAAAGGAATGCCAGTGAACCGAGGAAGACAAAATGAATTACCCTTCTGCATGTGCACTCTGCCAAGGGACATTTCTGACTAGTAATGAAATTAAAGGATCTTTTTACTAGTGTGGTCTGTCCTTTCCATGAACTCCTCCACTAAAACACCTCATTTTGCGTCTTCAGACTGCTTTTCACCCATCGGTGATCCCATCTTGGTCCTGATGCTCACCTCATCCAACACAACCCAATGGCCTGCTTTCAAAGCTGCCAGCAAGGGGCCATCACACCAGGCAAACTCTCCACCTTTGCCACCTTCCACAGGTAGATCTGCTCCAAACAGATCAGTTATGTCCTGTAACAAAAGGTCTCATCATTACCAAAGAGAAAACAAACACATAAGAAAGAAAAATAAATCTACTGGAACGTAAAACCATTAACTATCAAATGATAAATGCTTGGGTGGACCTCATACAATATTCCCTGACCCTGACCTTTTCTCTTTTTCATGTAGTGTCCCAACTATTGTGGACACTCTTGTCAGGAGCCCAAGCATGCCCTAAGAATTTTCTGACCAAAATGCACCAAGTATCAATCTCCTTGAACAGATGCTCAGATCATTAGCTCTTCTTGGAGATTAATTGGTGAGCTTTAGCACAAACATTAGCAAAAGCAGTAACAATGCCAGGGCCTTGCTCCCAGATCCTGATCAATTTTTCATCTCTGTCTCACATTTTCAGAAGACTTTTAAAAAGTTACTTTACTTCTAAGATTTTTGAGAAAGGGGAAAAAGATTAAATGGTACGTTACATACAGAAATGAGTAGTCCTTTGTCAAAAGAAAATTGGAATTAAAACATATAAATAAGAGAAGAACACTGCAGGTGCCAGCTATGAAGAATGCAGAAGACTTAGTTTGGATACTTCTGTGATACTTATCCCTGCATGCCATAGTTTTGGTGCTAAGAGTCATGATTTTTCATCAGAAATCCTTATACGTAGACAGACAATCCTACTTCTCTTTATCCCATATGCATTTTAGGTTGCCAAAGCTTACCGTCTGCTCTGACAAGTTGATTCGAACCAGGGTATTTCCTGAAGCCTTTGCTAATGCAGCCACCAAACTTGTCTTGCCAACACCAGGTGAGCCCTCCAGGAGAATAGGTTTGCTCAGTTTAGCAGCTCTTAAGAGCCTTTGGGCATTCATAGCTGTGGTGCCTGCACTGAGTGCATAGTCAGCAATGTTGTGCCCATTCAGGACAGGTCCTTAAGTAAAGAAAAGCACAGTGAGACACAAGCTGAGTATAACCAAATCCTATACACCTCTCAACCCAAGAATATCTATCCATCAGACAGGCTACCATCAGTGAGTACTACTAGAGTGAACATGTTTATCCCCTCTTTCAGGATTCTCCCAGTTCATAAAATGCCTGACAGGAATTCTGAAGCCCATAACATACTTTTCTCAACTGTGCCTAGTACAAACCATCTTTCCATTACTTACCACACACACACACACCACAAAGATAGGTCTAGCAGCCGACATCTCTTTCACAAACTACACTTCAAGTACTACACATCCTTAGTATAATCCATCATTTTGAGGAAATATTTCCCTAACTATCACTGTGCCTCTGTACATTTCATCTGCTTGATAATTATTACTCACAGAGGAAGGGACTAGACAACAGATGACGCTGACATGGAAGTAACAGCCATAAATATTAAGAGTGCTGCTGCAGGAGATGTGTAATCATGCCAGAGACCCTGGGTTCAATCCTAACACCACAAAATTAATGAACAAATATTTGGCAAAGGAAATTTAATGAGCAGAAGAGCCAGGATCAGAAGTGAAATCTATTGTCTCTTACACTTAATTTCTTATTAACCATTAATTCATTACCCAACTCCATGAACAGACATTTTCTACGTCTCTGCACAACAGCCAGGTTATGGCAGATGCCCAGAGGGGAACACTGAGGAAAACTACCAGCTCTTAAGGATTCACAAACCTGGTTTTGTAAAAGAGAATAGAATTTACAGTTAAGATGCATTATGACAGCAGGGTTATGTAGTTCACTCCCAGGCTTGCTAGCTTTAGTGGGGTTTAGAACTTCACCATGTGAAAAACAATCCTGAGTCACACACACGAAACTAAGCCCTAACAGAAGTATTTTTATAAGCTACAGGAGTAACCACTTATTTAAAACCACTCTTACCTCTTGGTATAAAGAATGGGTGAACTCCCCAAAGGTCATCCACACCAGTGAATTCTTTGGGTTTCAGTCTATCATAAATCTTCAACTCATCTTTCTGACATTCTGTCAGTCGGACTACCTTGGAAAGTTTCTTTATGAGAAATTTCAGACATTCTTCTCGAGCCAAGAGGGCCGTACCAAACCCAGAGGAAGTTACCCCTATAAGAGAGTATCAGGACATGAGGGAGTAGCACCATCAAACCCACTGTGATCAGTGACAGCTCAGACCTTTTGGGAGGAAAAGGACCTCAGCAGAACTACAGGCTAAATACAGCTTCCAATGTAAAGCATCCCTAAGGAAAAAGGAAGAACACACATCCAACATTCTCCTCAATTTATAAAGCAGCGTTTTCAGGGATGAACTGATGTCACCCAATCACAAACTGATCTGGAGACAATATATAGCGCTGTTGGTCGTTTGGTTCCTCAATTTACTTATTTTGTGTGTGTATGTGGGGGGGGGACATACACAAGTACCACAGCACATGAAGAGAGGTCAGAGGACAGCTTGTGGGAGTCAGTTCTTTCCTTCTACAATGTGGGTTTGAGGGATCAAACTCAGGTCATTACTCTTGGTGACAAATTCCTTTATGTACTGAGCTTTCTCCCTGGCTAACCACTTTTTTTCCCCTAAAGGACCTAGTCTACCACTGAAAAGTGCCAACTTTTTCAAATAATATAAAGAGGAAAAGGGGCTGAGTATTGGAAAATATCCAATTGAAGTGATTCTAAAAATATATGGTCTGGCTTTGTTCCCTTTTCCCACTCTCCTCTTTCTTGACAGCCCACTGTCCCCAAGAGAAAACATACCTGAACCTATTCCGTCTATATACACTAGGCATGCGGCATGGACAAAAGACGTCACAGGAGAGATGGTCTCTAGCCTTCTCACAGCAGCTTCCTCCGCCATTGAGTTCATGAAGTTAACCCAAGACAGAATATCTCTGATACTGACCACACACTTTCGTCCAAACTCCTGGTGAGTCAGCCAGTCAATGAAATCCAGCATCACCTCAGCTATGTCAGCCCCTTGGAACGAAGCAAAAGTAACTGTTTTCTGAGACATCCCAGAACAGAGGGGAGGCAAGGTCTATACTTCTTAGCTTCTATGAGACATTTTGTGAATGTGCACCTGTTGGTATTTCTTCTACCGTAATGGGTACTGACTGCCACCTGTTCAGTGGCATTAGTTTAGTTCTTTCATTTATGTGTGGTTTTCTAATTTAGGCATTCATCCATTTGGCGAATGGAGTGAGGCTTCACACAAATTTATCTCATGATTCAAATTGAATGGCTGTTCTTATAAAGATTTTTATCATAAAATAATTGAAAATAAAGAACATCCTTAAGTAGTACATAAAGATTCAAAGCATTGTCAAGGAAATGTAAAGAACTCTATATAAAACTTCTGAAATGAACAGTAAACATTTGGAGGTAGGGAACAAGCCAGGTGTGGTGAATATGCTTGTTAGTCTAGTGTTTGGAAGGCTGAGGCAGAAGGATCCTAAGTGTGAAGCTAGCCTAGGCAACCTAGCCAAGACCCTCTATCATCAAAATAAAACAAAAAGATTTTACACTGTATCGCTGATCAACCACCAGATGAAAAACTGAAAATTATTATGCCATGTCTGCCTCACGCGCCATGGTCCATGTCTCTAGTCTTTAAAAAAGGATGCCTATGCTGGGTGACTGCAGGGCCAATCTCTCCTCAAACAGCGGGGCGACAGCAGGTAATATGGAGGCGATTCTCACAACTGTCCAGTTTTCAGAACCATCTTTCAGGACATGTTTCAAAAGCATGTCAACAACAACAACAACAAAAATCCCAAAGCATCATGTGTCTTTTCTGTATTATTAAGTAGAAAAAGGGATCTACAAAGTACTGTATGTTGAGTCTTAGAACCAAATCTAGGTTCCTAATTTAGTCCAATTGGTGTCTACAATAAAAACAGACATTAAACCAATGTAAGCTTTAAAAACCTATTTAGACTTGATGTTTTAAGACTTGCCAACTCCAGTACACTTGTATATGAGTTTTTAAATATTATTCTGATTTCCTTTGTTTTTAGGTGTTTATAGTAAGATGAAAACTTGAAAGCAGACTAGAGTAAAAGATTCATTTATGACATATAAAAATGAATATTCAAATAAAAACTCTTCAAGGTAGTAATGATTAAAAGGGTTAAGGATATGGCTCAGAGCTTAAAGTGATTACCACCCAAACCTAAGGACCTATGCTCAGATCCCCGGTGCCCACATGAATGCTGGGTAGGCATGGTGTCCTGCTATAATTCCAGTCTCAGGAGGTAAAGGAGATCCCCAGAGCCACTGGTGTATTATGGGGGTGACTAAAAGACCTGCCTCAGCGAGTAAGAGAACAATGGCAGATAGTCCTAACTTCAGTCTGTCTCCACGTGTCCACACACGTAAACTATGCATACATACATATACAAACAACCTATGAAAATAGAAAGAGAGAAACATTGGGAAAAGACTTTCAGAGACGTAAGAGTCAAATGCTGTATTTCCCAAGATCTGTCATGCTCCTATTCCTGCCTTTTTCATTTTTATAACACACTGATTCAACATACAGATAATTTTTATACAAGAATAGTCACTCCCCTCCAACCCATCACCAACACTACCTGCAAACTCACCTTTATGACCTATTCTGCCCAGAGACAATCCTGGACGAAGATTATGATTTATTATTTGAATTAAGTCTTCACGCCTTGCGCTTTGAGGGCACCATATTTCTGTAAATCGGTTTCTTAAGGCAGGAGACAGCTATAAGAAACACAATGGCTAATGAGAATTAAAAGCTTTTGAAGCTAAAGAACTAGTCCTTTGAAAAGAAGTGACTCCAGCAAACAGTGGATCCTCTCTTATTCCCTCTGCTAGTGAATAAAGTTTAGTGGATCCTCACAGATGTTACCACAGTCATCTCTAGGACACCCCTCACACTGGCACTATCACCCGTTTACTGATGCTGTGGAGAACTTCAGGGCCTCAAGGAGCAAGTGGCAGCAATGGCAGGGTTCCAGTCCCAGCCAGTCCCTTTACTTTCTATTCAGTTACACAGACAACGATCTTCCCATAGAGACGTGCTGTCCTGAGGCTCAAAGTGAGAGAAAATACCAAGAGGCATGCATCTCACCTCTCATACAACAATCTGTTTTGCTCTTGCAGTTGGATAGCTTCTGTTACTAGCTACATTCTACTTTCCTTTTCCAAACTCAGAATGGCTAATGACAGAAGTCGGCAGTGTTACAGGTGCATAGTTATTCACCATCAACTTCTTAGTAACCATCATCTCTCTGGTCTATTACTCAGAGGTCAAGAACAATGTCTATACCAAGGAACAGCTCAGCTAGGTTCATGTTCACAACATTCACACTGGCCTTCTAAATGACCAATGTCTTTAGTACATGCTCTATTAAGAGCTTACCTCACTCTACCTTAGGTAAAAGGTAGCCAGCCACTTTGTGTTATGCAAAGTGTAAGCTAACCTGGCAGGCGGCAGGCAAATTAACAATCTTTTTGCTGTTGATGTTTTTGGGGAGCAGGGGGTGTTGTTATAAAATATTACAGTTCCTTATTTTATAATTAAGTCAGTTGTTTCTATAAGACTGCCATATTTACACACACAGTAAAAGCATGACAGGATAGCTCACAGCACACAATGGTCTTAAATCTGAGCAGAGGTGTATCAGGCAGTGTTCACTGCCATCCATCTTATGTGTGGGAGCGAGTGGCACTCACAGGACAAAGCATGTATGTCGTCATGTGTCAGAGCAAAGACTTCAGCGAAGTGGCACGGTGCAAGATGGTGAGAGTTGCTAGGAATACTTTGGATCATTATGTATTGATTTTGAATTAGTTTTTGGTCTTTATATATTCAGAAACCCTTTACTGTTGCCAAATTTTCTCATGATCCCCCACATTCACTGACACAATTCTTTATGTGGTGACAAGCCACAGTTTAAGAACCTGAGCTCAACATATATGATACAATATACTTTCTGCTGGAAAGGAATGATGCAGGTCTAGCCCTGGCAGTGTCAACCAAATGAGTCTTAGGGTTCTTAATAGGGCACCCTGCACTTATTAAGACTGTTCTAAGTGTATTCAACTATGCAACACTGTTTGTTTTCATTTCAAGTGTTTGTGTGTTCATTATATGTGGGAGTGAATGTAAACAATCCTGAAACCAGATCTCTAAAGCACAGTAACATTCTTTTTCTCTGATACTACTAAAAAAATAACATGTTCACATTTTAGGCGCCCAACAAGTTATTAAAGAGTCATAATGCTTCATTGAAGATCAATTCATTTTTCTTCTTATACTTGACCAGTTACATAATTCTGCACTTCTCATCAAACAGCTCCCTGAGCTTTTAAAACCACAGGATTGTTAGTTCTTGCCTGATTCTAAGGACAACCTTCTGAAAAGAAGGAACTATACTTACAATGTTGGTGATTTACATAACCTCTAAGAGTATAAGCATGTTTTTATCTATAAAACCATGTGTCCATGTTGGCTTCAAGATTGTTGTAGACCTTCTATCTCCACAATGCTGAGATTCTAGGTATGCACCACCATGGCTAACACTGCTGTGACGTCTCTTTGACACTTAGCAATCACTCCTAAGACCACTCTGGTATTTAAGAAAGCCAAGCTCTATCTGTGCATGCATTCCTAGAAGGCTGGGGCAGCGAGTTCAAGAGCTCGTTTATGCAGAGACTCTGTCTCAAACACAAATACACATGGACACTGAAAGAGAGTCTCTCAAAGCAAGGTATAACCCAGAATAGTTAAAGTATTGGGCAGAGTGAGAGCAACTCACAGGGACAAGTCAGTGAAGAGAGAAATTCATGACATCTTGAGCACATAGAGTGAAATGGCAAATACAGAAATATCTATATGGTTTTTCAATAATAATGATTATAATTATACATACATTTTTATGAGTTTATAATCCATCACTGAATTGTTAACCACTATACAGATGTAGTACAACATACTACATTTATGGGTGTCCATAAGCTGAAGCAAAAAACTAAACCAAAATTCTGCTCCAGGAAGCATTTTACCTCTTTTTTCCCAAAGTCGCCCCCAGGGTTCATCGTCGCTAAGATCCGGAAATGTTTCCCCGCAGTCAAGAGCTCTACTTCATTGTCCTTATCTTCTGGGCTGCCCTTCTCAGCCAATACTAGAGACTTTTCCACTTCAAGGACACTAAAAGAAAAATTGGGAAAAAATATTAGAAAAGGTTTTTGTACTGTATTCTGTGGATGCCAACATTCTTTTAAGAAACAAACTAAGTCCTCTGTGGAGGTAACAGTTCAATGGTGTCTGTGTAATGGAGTCCATTATGTAGCCTATTCTGGTCAAGAACTCTCCATCCTCTGCCCGAATGTTGGGATTACAGGTATGCACCATCATAAAGATGAGTAACCTACTTCTCTGTTTTAAGTTTCTTATTTATTTTGGGTGTGTATGTACGGAGGCCTTTGAGTTCCATAGCACAGAGGTGGAGGTCAGAAGACAACTTCTGGGCACTGGTCTCTCCTTTCACCGAATGGGTTCACAGGGACCTTTACCCAGAGCCACTTCACTTGTCTAGGAACATACTTTTGATGAAAACAAACCAATTCCTTTTTCTAGACTGCGCTACTAATGCACTATCATGACAATGGGTGCCTTAAATGCAATGGTTTACTGTTACACCATTTATTTTGTTATTTCCACTTTGGGAATATTTCCCAAAGTGGAAATAACGAAATACCAACAAACAAGGAAGTGGTGAACAAGATGCTGTATATCCAATGCTATTAGTAACAAAAAGAAACCCACAGGTAACATACACTGTGCTATGGATGAACTTCAAAACACTAATACAGAGTTGCATGGGTATAGTGGCTCGTACTGGGAATCCCAGCACTTGGGGAACTGAGGCAAGAGGATTGGTGTTGCAGAATATTATTTTAAGCTGTGTTACTTTTGTTCATGTTGCATTTGTTTAAATCTGTGAAGCTGTGTTACTTTGCCTGTCTAAAACACCTGATGGTCTAATAAGGAGCTGAATGGCCAATGGTGAGGCAGGAGAAAGAATAGGTGGGGCTGGCAGGCAGAGAGAATATACAGAAGGAGAAATCTGGGAGGAGAAAGAGAAAAGGTGGAGCCAGAAAATGAGAGGAGAATATCAAGGGCCAGCCACCCAGCCACACAACCAGTAACAGAGAAACAAAAAAAGGAAAAGCCCAGAGGCAAAAGATAGGCAGGATAATTTAAAGTTAAGAAAAGCTGCCTAGAAACAAGCCAAGCAAAGACTGGATGTTTATAATTAAGAATATAATTAAGAATAAGCCTCCATGTGTGATTTATTTGGAAGCTGAGTGATGGGCCCCCCAAAGAGCAAAAACAACTAACAACAGATTGGTGCCAGATTGATGCCAGTCTGGGCTATAACGTGACTTCCAGACTTCCAGTTTTCACTTCAACAGGCTGGGGAGAGAGCTCAGCTGATATTGGGCTTGCTGCACAAACATGAGAACCTGAGTTTGGATTCATGGGACTTGCTGGCAAGAGTATAGTCAAATTGATGAGCTCCAGGATCACAGAAAGACTGTCTAAAAAAATAAAGTGGACAACAACAGAGGAAGACACCCAAATGTTGATTGCTTCATCCATATTCATGTTCACATGCATGAACATAACATATGAAACAAGTATTAACACAGAATATATGAGAATAAAGACAAAGCTGCAGAGAAAAAGTTAATTGTTGGTTGCCTGGAATGGGGGTAAAATCCAGAATTAACTGTTCAGGAGAGATCCAACTACATGGTATTAATATTAACTGGACTGTGATGACTGAAAATCTCAGTTAAGTTCACTAAACACTGAACTGCAGTTATAATATAAAAAAAGTACATTTTATGATATGTAATACCTCAATAAGAGAGAAAAATGGGTATCACTATATTAGGACTAATATTGGTCTAAGGTTGTGGAAATGCCTTACAGTTATCAAAGTTAGGATTCTAATACTAGCTTCATTGAAAATATTAAGTAATGAAGTGTATGCATATAATCTGCTTAAAAAAAATCATTTTAACTCAAGCTCATTTGGTTTTAGCTCTATCATTCCACACTGATTGCTTCTGATTATTGAGGGAAAAAAATAAAACAACAAACTAAACAACCATCTGATCCCTGAAGTCAAAAGAACAGCAACTTCTGCACATCCCATCATTTCCTATGCATCAAGAGTGGAGAATTAATAAATGCAGGAGACCAAAACCAGGTCAACAAATCCATCAGTAAAGACAAGCCCCTCACTTATGTCACCTGTTCAGTCTTTCCAGGACAGAGTCATCAGCCAATGAGATCTCATCTAAGAGGAAAAAGCTGTCCTCCTTCATGGCCAGAACCAGCGGTCCATCATGCCACTCAAAGAGTCTTGTGTCCGATTCTTCCTATGGTTTGGAAAAGAAACAGGAGGAATTAAATACACACATAGCTACATGTCTGAGGTAAAACACACATTCTTCAAGAAGAAAGGGTCTAAGAAAGGGACAAAAATTTGTGAAGATACCCTACAGACCAGTGAAGTATACACGCATACATAAATCTGAACTAGAGCTTCCACTACAAATCCAATTACATGAACTTCGCAAACCACAGTTCTTTAAATAAACATATCAACACTTGCTAGTAGACAAACCTTGTCATTTGGCTTCTGTCTCACTGGCCTTAAGCCCCCCAGGAAGTCTGATGTCTCCATGTTTAAGTGGCAGTTGACTGAGTACAGTTTCCGATTTGCCAAGGATGCAAACATTTGGCAGATGGTAGTTTTCCCACACCTATTGGAAATATACACCAGATTAATAAGCAGCATCTGTTCCAACCACATAGCCACAGGCATTGTATCAGCAAGAGGTGAGCCGATGAGATCTCATTACAAGCCTAATTCAACTGAGGATCCCTGCAGCCCAGGCTCATGCTGTCCCTCTGTAGAACACCAGTGCCCTCCCGAATCCTTTGTACAGAAGGCCATCAGCTACACACACTTCATTCTTTTAGTTCTACCAACATAATCACGGGAGAGGAAGAAACACAATCCTTAGAGAATCTCCAAGAAACACTAGTAACTGTTCTCCACACCTACTGAACACATTTAAAAGAATAAATGGATAAAAATAGTTCCCAAAGACACAACAGGAGAAAACACTTGTTTCCATAAGCAAGAATTTAGTATGAAGGTAAAGAAATAACAGATCTTGCTTTGAAGGAAAAGGGAGGGAGGGAAAGAGAAGAAGACAACAGTGAGAAGGAAAGGGAAAGAAACTCCTAAGTGCTTCACCCAGCCCTGCAGATGTAACCCGATTGCACGGCAGTAAACTGAGACTTCTCAACGAGCTATGGCTTCAGAGCTTTACCCAGTGTCTCCAACCAGCAACACAGGTTCACCAAATTCCAGCGCCCTGCCCACCAGAACTGCCAGTCTCCGCATGCCTTCGGTCCACACTATGTGGCTGAACTGAGATTCCAATAGACTTGACTGGGTAGACGATTTACCTGTCAAAGCAGAATAAAACTGTAGGCTCTAATGAGCACAATTTTATTCATGTTCCTATGGGGTTTGGGTCTACTCACCCAGTAACTTTAGAACATTTTCTTTGGAGAAAAGAGACTGAGGACACAATTTTTTCTTGAAATGTTTTTCAAGGACTTCTTGAATTACATCAGCTTCCTCCTGCTTCCTGACTCTGCCTGCCAGAAGCATGAAACCTGAAGGTTGAAATAAAGGGACAATTAAGTATCTGGTAGTAATAGTGAAGAATGCTGAGAACATGAAGTAAGAGTAACTTTCACCGCTGCTGCTAGAGCAGGGATCTAAAAACCACCTTGAGAAACGAGAAGAGCCCATTATACCAACCCAACCACACGCTAGAGCCAAACCCCAATAATGTGATTATCAAGTACTTCAAACACAAATGAGCAAGTGTGTATACCACACACAGGTATCTTCATAACAGCCCAATTAAATGATCCAAATGTCTATGAGTAAGAGAGTTTATCGCCTTATGATGGGTTGCCATACAATTTTAAGGAAAAAGGATGATATGGTCCCTTTGTACACAAAGTCAGAACCTAAAGTGTATACACTGTAGGATCCCATGTAGGCGAAGCTCATGGCAAAATCAGAAATGATTATCTCCACTTACAAGAGAAAGAAGTCAGGCAAAGTAGCACTCGCCTCTTTTGAAAGGCGAGTCAGATGAGTTAAGGCCAGCCTGGGCTATAGCAAGTCTTAGGCCTCTGGACTACATAATGAGTCCCTTCCTCAAACGAACAAATGAAGGAAGCTTCTGAGACTTGGGGATACTCTAAATCTCAGTGTAAGTAGTGACTTACATGGGTACACACAGATAAAAATGCTTCATCATGTGTTACTACTTTAAAAGAAAAGCATAAAAATGTGTTATCTATCCCCTCCAACAGAGTCTCATTATGCCACCCAGGCTAGCCTCAGTCTAAGTGCTAGGATTATAGAGCATTGGTATCACCAAGGTCCACAGGGGCATCATAATCAACAGACTGTCAATTGCCACCTTTAACCACGACAGCTCCTAGGAGTGTGCAGCCATTGTGCTAACCTTGAAGGCCTAATAGCATCTTGCCCACCTAGCTTTGTCCTTTCTCCGAGTTGTCCTCTCCTACAGTCCTACCTTTTATTCCAAAAACAAACAAAACAAAACAAACCCGGCTCTAATGGATAAACATTCTTTGACCAGATTTAAATCCACTCCGAGGCAGCAGCAGCTTTCTTACTGCTGACAGGGCACGGTGTAATCAACCCTAAGAAATGATCCACCGGGCCATAGATACTGCTTAACTACACCCACTTCTTGTCCTCCAAAAGCTCATTAGCTCCTAGGACAGGACTGAAGACATTAGACTGTGTGCGTCTGTCCCATGCCCCAGCCAGCCCCAGCCAGGTCTTCCTAGCACAGCCATACTGAATAAACTCCTTTCCTACTTGACCATTTTTTCCGTTAGGGTATTAGAAGCTAAGTGGCCAGAACTTACCTTCTAAAGGACCATTCTCCCAGAGTTGGGATCCTGTCCCATGAACTGTAATAACAGGACTAATCCCCAGCAAGCCACTTCAGTACCAGAGGGGGAAATAAAGAACTCTCACAGGCCAATTTTATTTATGCTCCTTATTTTAAAAGGTCCATATTAATGACTTTCCAAAAGAGTACAAAATGCACTCTTTGGTTCATGGCAAATAACAAACTCTTTCCATGCATTAAACAAAAATAACCAGATCAGTGTTTGGACTATCTTTGGTCACCACACCAAAGGTAACAAGCTACCAATCTCCTGTGTAATTTCTAAAGGGGCCATGTTAGAGCCCACCTTCCATACACAGCCACTAAAGTAGGGTTAGAAAACCCACAGAACCTGGGCATAGTGGTTCTTGTCTATAATCCCAGCACTCACAGGAGGTGGCAAGAGAATCATGAACTTCAGACAATTCAAAGCTGAAAAGCAAGACCCAGCCTAAACTAAGAAAACCACAAGGAAGCAGAGGCCTGCCAGAACCATGACTGTTCACAAGAGCAAGGAAGGCTGAGGGAGAAAGGCCGCTTCTGGAACAAATCAGAAAATGAATGTACCATACACAAATTAGCATTTGTTTTAATAACACATCTGGCATCATTTTATGATTTAAAACATACCATCATTGGCTAAATGTTGTAGCCAATCATAGTCCTTCTCAGTCTGCTCAGCCAATCTGTATCTTTCAGCCCATCGGAACAGATCTCGAAGGGCAATAAACCCCTGCTTTCCAGCAAACACCGAGGACCGTCTACGGTAGGACTATTAAAGCATAAAAACAAATAACTGATTCTTACTATACTAAATAGAAAGTATAAGTTATATCTTACATAAATTTCTTAACAAATTCATTTTATTAGATTTAACTTCTCAGAAATGCAAATGACCTACAATTATCTGGAAAAAAATGTTCAAACTAATATGCAAAAACAATAAATAAAGAAATTCCATTTCCCATACAGAAAAGAGAATAAACAGTATGAAAGATAAAAGACAATTGGGGCTAGGAGACAGCAGAACATGTGTGATAAGAAAGAGAAGGAGGACACTGGGGATAAAGTGGGAAAGAGAGCAGGAGGCAAGGGGAAAAGAAAGGGCGGAGGGTGGATTAACTGAAACTAAAGATGCAGGAAAGTCCCTTATGGAAACCAACTACTTTGTAAATTAATTACAAAATAATTACAAAACTCTAAAAATTAGAAGGAATTTGAACAGAGGCACCTGCAAGGGTAAACAATACTCCTCTCAGAAGACATGAGCTATAAAAAAGATCTGTGCCAGATATGAGATAACTGCCTATGAGTTGTTGGTCAAAACAACACATGCCACTGCTTTTGGTTGCCCGTTATAAATAACTAGATGGTAAAATCCTACTACTGAAGACCCAACATACTTTGGTTGTAGGACAAAGAAATCATGTTGGGACTGATCTGGAATCTTCCTCCCTGCCAACTACCTTTCAGAGTATAAAAGGGAACTCTACAGTTTGCTGGGGGAGAAAAAGTGAGTAATAAACTTACCCAGCAGTGGACAGAATGCCACAGCACTGATTTACCAGGCAAACTAAACTATACCCACTAATGTAGCAGTGCCATGATTATGCAGGTAACTAACTGTATTCTGATAGTATTTGAGGCCTGCTCCACAGGAGGGAATTCATACCTGGTAATGTAAAACTGATGGCTAGTGAAGACATAGGTCCTAGGGAGCAATCTACTATGGATACTTTACTAAAGAGACATTTTGTTATCTGCCTTCTACTTTTGTTTATAAATTAGTGCCCTTTTTAACCTTGGTCAGAGAAAGTCTTTTAACAGTGAGCAACAGTCAATGTAAAGAGTTAATAATAGTTCGAATGACTATAAATGTTCAGCCCTAAATGGGACACTTATATCAACTTTAGAAAGGCTTAGGAAACATCGTGGAAAAGGAGGGAGAAAGAATGCTAGAGCTGGAAGATGGGGAAGAGCACTGGGAAATGCTAACATCTGACATGGCTGCACTCATCAATTCAGAGCAGCTATGGGTTACCTGTATAACAAGACCAAACAAGTCAAAATTCAAACATGGATGAAGGAAGGGCTCACAGGCCCCACCTGAATGAAACTGATGCACTATTGGTAACTGATGACTCCTGAGGGAGGAGGAATCATTTCTTTTGAGGAGTGTGAATACTGTTAAGCTGCCTGTGCTCATGCAGACAGCATTAACTGGACCCAATGGGTTGTAAAACACAAACAAAAACCCACAAGACACATGAAGTTGTGACCAAGAATATTAATACCTTTCTAGAACCCAATTTAATTAATTTCGGATAAACAACATCCCCCTCAGGGTTTCTCTGTGTAGCCCTGGCTGTCCTGGAACTCACTCTGTAGACCAGGCTGGCCTTGAACATTAGGTACCTGCCTCTGCCTCCCAAGCTGACAAACCTTAGGGGCTAGTAGAACGTTTCACTAGTGTGTGCAATGCCCTGAATCTATCACCAGTCTTGGGGTGGAGGGAACCAACTGAAGTTTTATAGTTAACAAAAGAGAAGTATGAAGAAAGGTAATCATGTCCGCCGCTCAAAAGTTATAACCACAGATTTAACGAACATCATCTCTAGATTTTATTTTATCTGTAAGCACGGGTCGGAGATCAGTTTTCAAATGTTGGTTCTCTCCTTGCTGCAGTGTGTTCTGGGGATCTAACTCAGGTCATCAGGTTTGCACAAGTATTGTGACCCACTGAACCACCTCGTTGGTTCACATCTTTATTATAAAGGAAAACAAAACAAAAGTCACAAGTTCTAGGCTACTCCAGGCAACATAAGAAAACAATCTTGAAAAAATAAGTAGTTTGCCAAAAATTGCAAATAATATACACAACTAGGGAACTATTATCATAAAAATTTATAATGATAAAAGTGCTTATTTACAAAAGTACAAACACAGGAGCTGGAGCTATAGCTCAGTAATAAAAGAGTTTGCACAGCACACATGAGCTCTGGGGTCAATTCCCCCAACCCTTGGAATACATACAAAAAAATGGATATTAACAGGTATATTTTAGAACAAGATCTCCCCAAAACAAAACAAACCCAACCAACCAAACAAAAGCCTTCCTCTCTAAAACTAAATGGACAGATGTGCTCCTGCTTGAGAGAACTATCAAATTGTGATGCCAATGCTAATCAATGTAGTCCATCTAAATTTAAGTTCAGATGAGGATATGAAATACCTGAAGGTCCAACATGACTTTAACCAATTTACTGCAATAAGACGGCGGCAAACTGCATCGCTTGTGCAAGATTGTTTCCAACTCAGAACTGGGCAACTCATCAAAGTGTAACTCCACAAACCGGTTCCTGAAGGCTCTAGACAGCACCTAGGCAATGTACAAAAATAAAATGTGTGTGCATGAAAGGCCTATTAACAATGAGCACATGACTAGATAGCCAATACAAAGTGATCGGCCCTAAAGTCATACAGACACAAACAAAAGAGACTCAGCAGGTTTTATTTATGTATTTGTACTTCTGTCTATCTACCAATCTATCCATAATATATCTATCTGTACATGTAACAATAAACAAAGAAAAAGAGGCCATCAATTTGACAGGAACTTGGGAGGAACATGGATAGAAGAAGAGATAATGGAAGTGGTTGGAAAGAGTAAAGGGAGTAATGTAATCACATTTTAATTAATATCCTATTTTTAAAAAGCACCTATTCGATTTACAAAAATAGCAGTCCTGCTATTCACCACAAAAATGCAAAGAGAGACGAAAATGTCCCATTCCTAACAAGGAATTTACCATTCCACATAATAATAAACAGATTTTGGAGGCAAATGTTACATACCTTTCTGCCTCCATAAAGCCCTGGGGGGTTCTGAGTGGCAAAAAGCATGAATCGAGGGTGTGCCCTAACAACTTCCTGTGTTTCTGTTATGAGCAGTTCACGGTTATCATCCAACAGTCTGTTGAGTGCCTCTAACACATCAGTAGGTGCCAAATTTAATTCATCCAAGACAATCCAATAGCCTTTTCTCATAGCATCAATAAGAACCCCTAGGAGGAAATGACAAGGATTAAAATGTGTATGTACAACCAAAAGTCCTACACAATCATTACAACTCCAAGCAAATTACTCTCTGCAGCTAGTTGTGATCCTCAAACAATCTGTGATACTATTGATCCAAGAAATAAGACTTGCAATTGACATGGTTTTTTCCTACCCACAAGAGGAGCCAGGGCTGAAAAATATCTCTTGTTCAACCTGCTAAATTTTCTCTCTCACATCTAGTTTTATCAACTCACCAAATTCTCATTATCTATTCCAAACCTCCCTCTTTACCCTAGTCAATGAATCTCTATACCTTGTCTTGTTCAAAATTTGGCCCAATGCAGGAATTCCACTGCCCTATGAATTAGCCTTAACTATCTTCTATTATGATATAGTTCTTGTGCCTCAGTTAGAAAAGACTATAAAAATAAGAACTGGGTCTAAAAACATGAAAATCTACATCCAAGCAATGTAGTAACAACACTACCTTCACTGAAGACAAGCTTCCCGGAGGTGTTAGACGTATAACAACCAATGTATTCTTGAATATCTGTGTGCTCATGATTGTTGATTCGCACACAGTGGTTGCCAGTAGCTGCAGCCAGCCATCGTATCAAACTTGTTTTACCAACTGATGTTTCACCCTGGATGAGCACTGGATAAGTTCTGTAAAATATTAGTCAACAAAGCAATTAGAAAAAGAGATGAGAAGAGGAGGGAAGCTAAAAAGAGTACCTTTAGATACTCAGGCATTGAGAAGGTTCTATGATTTTTGTTGTTGTTGTTGTTTGGAGATAGGGTTTCACTACGTAGCTCTGGCTGGCCTGGAACTTGCTATGTACACCAGGCTGGCCTTGCACTCACAGAGATCTGTCTGTTTCTGCCTCAGTGTGCTGGGATTAAAGAAGTGTACCATCATGCCTGGCTGAACATATATACATATATGTGTATGTGTGTGTGTGTATGTATGTATATGTATATATATAAAATTTTTGTCAACTACAATGCAAATCTCCAGTTACTTGAGGCAACTTGAATCCTGATTAAACTGGTTGAGACTCTCCTGTCAAAGCAAGGGGAGCTAGGGTTGGAGTAGGACTAAAGGCTCACAGACCATGCCCAGTCTCGAGACGATGGGTCTATAGAACAACCGTTTCTCAAAGACACTAAGGTGAGCACTTCCAACCTCTCTGGCAGTATTTGTAAGAAAAAGTGGAATTAATTGTTAGTCACTTAAGGTGAGCAATTCCAACCTCTCTGGCAGTATTTGTAAGAAAAAGTGGAATTAACTGTTAGTCACTTATCTAACAATAAGTAAGAAGTGTTAATCAACAAAATAACAAAGCAACTTTACTTTCAATTTCTATTTTTGGATGTTTTTGTCTGTGTGTGTGTGTATGTATGTGTGTGTGTGTGTGTGTGTGTGTAAGTGTGCATGTGCATATGTATGCAAGTCTACTGGACATGGGTGCTGGGAAGCAGATGCAGGTCCTCTCAAAGAACAGCAGGCAGCAGGCAGCAGGCACTCACAACCACTTAACCACCTCTCCAGAAACACAAAACAACTACAATGTTGGTCAAAATCACGCCTTTAAGTCTTTTCCACCAATCACACAAGCACAATACAACCTAGGGCAATGATTTTTAGAAAGCAGTAATTCAGTTAGCCAAGTGAGTCCCAGCAAAGCTCTGTCAAAGCTTAGGGAAGCAGGCTAAGTGAACACTGTGCCTCTTGTAGGAATGTCACAGTAGCAGGAGTGAAACCCACACATACCCTGCAGAGACCACGCGGACTATATCTCTCAAGTTCAGCTTAACAGAAGACGTAAGAACATATGTTTCATCTATTGTAGGCTCCTTGTCTCCAACTGAAATCCAGTAGCCTTCAACCTGGATAAGGCGGCCACCTTTGGGTTCTGGAATAGGCTAAAAAGACAAAAGACTCAGAGAAATGACACAGTCCTATGTCAACTTTGGCATTCTTTCAGAGGGGAGTAAAGTCCTTATTGAGAACACTACTTTGCTGTGGGTGCTTCCAACAGAAAACCTGTGAGCTAAATATAAACGCAAAATTACATCTTGAAATCTCATTCAAGAATGAGAACAATGGGGGCTGGAGAGATGGCTCAGCAGTCAAGAGCACTGACTGTTCTTCCAGAGGACCTGAGTTCAATTCTCAGCAACCACATGGTGGCTCACAACCATCTGTAATGAGATCTAGTGCCCTCTTCTGGCCTGCAGTCACATATGCTGTATATATAATAAATAAATAAATAAATCTTTAAAAAAAAAAAAAAAAGAATGAGAAATTTTTTTTGAATTGGTTTTGACATTAGGTAATAGTAGAAAGGTTTAGTTAAAAATAAAATACAGAATCAAAATATTTTTTCACATATGTGGTTCCACTCCCTCACCCAGTAAAAGGCTCAATTTTTTTAAATCAAAAAAATATCTAACATTTTCTTCATTTTCTTTCTGGGCCAGTACTGTAATGAGAGAAGAGGTTTTACACTACTATATTCTGGATCACCTGGAGGACACAAAACTACCCTCCACAGAAACCAATCCTTTATGTGTATGCTGCTCTTTTTTTTTTGTTAACATGACGCAGGCTAGCGACATCTGAGAGGACGGTGTTTTGATTCAGACTACAGTACATTTTATGTAATGACTGATGTGGGAGGGCCCAGCCCACTGTGAGTGATGACATTCACAGGCTGGTGGTCCTGGATGGTATAAGAAAGCAGGTTGACCAAGCCATGAGGCACAAGCCAGTAAACAGTACTCCTCCATGGTCTCTGTCTGCTTCAGCTATAAAGCGTTAACTTTTCTTCCCCAATTTGCTTTTGGTCAGTGTTTATCACAGCAATAGAAATCCTAAGACAACAGGTAATATGGGCAATGGCACAGCCAATCCAAGATGTCTGTAGGTTGAATTACACAAAATAAACTTGAGAGTTTTTATCTTCTCATGTTTTTATAGCCTCTAATAGTTAAGCATGTATTATTTTTAAAATGTTGAATCCAAATTAACTTCAAATTCCTGTCTTTCTCATCCTAATGAGCAAGCAATAAAAACAAGTTAGTGAAAGTTTCTCAGCTTCTTTAAGCCTGATATTATTTTGTAATTTCCTATTAAACTCAAATGGTTGTTGCTTTGAAAGTATCCCCACCCCCTCTAACACCTGTGGTGGTTTTAAATGAGAATGGCCCCATAGGCTCATGTCTGAATGTCTGGACCCCAGTTAATGGAACTGTTTGAGAAGGATTTGGAGGTGTGGTCTTGTTGGAGGAGATGTGCCACTAGGAAGTCCATGCCAGGTGCAGGTCTCTGACTACTGCCTGTGGCTCTCCGTTATTCCTCCAGCATTGCACGTGTCTGCTTCCCACAATGATTATTATGGACTAACTCTCTAAAACTGTAAGCAAGACTCCAAGAAAATGTTTTCTTTCTTAAGAGTTGCCTTGGGCTGGAGAGATGGCTCAGGGGTTAAGAGCACTGCTTGCCCTTCCAGCAAGTTCAAGTACCAGCACCCACATGGTGGCTCACAACCATCTGTAATGAGATCTGGTGCCTCTTCTGGCCTGCAGGGATACATGCAGGCAAAACACTGTATAATAATGAATAAATCTTAAAACAAACAAACAAACAAACAAAAGAGTTGCCTTGGTCATAGTGTCTTTTCACAGCAATAGAGCAGTAACTAAGACAAACCCCAATGATTGACTGGCAATTTAAAAAAAAAAAATATTCAATGGGGGCTGGAGAGATGGCTCAGAGGTTAAGAGCACGGGCTGCTCTTGCAGAGGACCTGAGTTCAATTCCCAGCAACCACATGGTGGCTCACAACCATCCATAATGAGATCTGGCGCCCTCTTCTGGTGTGCTGGTGTATATGCAGACAGAACACTATACATAACAAATAAACCTTTAAAAAAATATTCAAGATATGGGTAGCCTAAATAAAAAGGCAGGTTAGAGACATGACACATAAGCCTGACAACTCGAGCTCAGTCTCCAAAACCTACGTAAAAAGCTAGATGTGGTGATGATCATCAGTAACTCTAGAGCCCCTAGAGACGAGGAGTGCAGACAGGAGAATCAGCCAGCAGTTCACAAGCCAACTAGCCTGGAGTATTCAACACAGAAGCAGCATTAGAGAATCAGAGCCACACTGACTCAGTTGAGGAGAAGGAGAAGGCCAAGTGCTGAAAGTTATCCTCTGAACTCTACATGCACACTGTGACTCTTGTGTGCCCACACTCACACATAAAATTCATTCGTTTTTGTTTTAAGGAAAGCTGGGGATAGGAATACAGCTCAGGGGTAAAGTATTTGACTACCACGAATGAGATCCTAAGTTTGACCCCAGCAGTTTCCTACCCCCAACCAGGAAAGCAACATAGTAATATCCTTGTTCAATGGCCTCACTTATACAAAATATATATCAGAATTTACCTCAATGGATCAATAAGCTCACACTAGAATTTAAACATATAATAAAACGAATACATACATTTACACTTTGCTTGGAAAGAGCTATCTATAGAATTTAAATCTGAAATAAAAGTGAAATTTTCACCATCTAAGACATACATTGTTGGAACATGATCCAATAATGGAGATGTGTGAGGAGAATTCTAAGTGCTTGTGAGAAAACTCCCAGAAAACAAGTCTTGTGACCTCAGTTTCTTCAAAACATAGAATTGTTCTTAGAATGTATTTTCATGCTCTTCCCAGGTGTAGTGAATAGGAGAGAGTTTTACTTAGGGTTATTCATTACAACTGGCTATTGTTATTTGTTTATATGCCTCTGTGGAAAAACATGTTTTGAACATGTGACTTGTCCTTGTGATTGTACACTTTACTCAGGTGACTCCTCTTAACTCTCAGAGTATAAATTGCTTGATGCTCTGCATGAAGTTGGCTATTGCATGAGATTTAGTCCACCTCATTTTTAGGCTCCATTCTCCCAGGTCACACTGCTTCTGTGTGTGGAGCAGTGATGAAATACACATATATATAGAAATACACATCTATAGTCTTTTTAAATATTTTGCTACAAGGAGCTGGAGAGATTGCTCAGGGATTAAGAGCACTGGTTTCTCTTCCAGGACTCAGGTTCAATTCTTAACACCTACGTGGTGGCTCAGAATCATCACTAACTCCAGTTCTAAAGGATTCAATGCCCTCTTCTGGCCTCCACATACCAGAAAAACAAGTGGTCCATAGACATACATGCAGGCAAATACTCTAACACACGGAATGAAAAAAAAGAAAGAAAAGAAGTGTTCCTCAAATAGCTAAATATTCCTCAAAAGCTAACATGTGATAATTCTGCCTTGCTTCTATATTAAACAAGTTGAACGCCAAAAAACACACCTGTTTCAGCAGACTTTTGACATTGCCAGAAATAATGTATTGACAGATGAGCTTCTGAACTACTGGGTGTGATGCCCTGTCGAGCTGTGTTAGGAAACCCAAACAAAAGCCCTAGAGAGAAAACAAATACAGATAAATACAAGCTGGCCTTATTTGGGGAGTAAAATTTAATGTCCTCAACTACTCTGGAACCAGCTCTGTAGACTCAAGTTGGTCTTGAACTCAAGAGACCTGCCTGCCTCTGTGGGACTAAAGGCATGTGCCAACACCACCTTGCCCAGAACAACTTTTAAATGTGATAAGGTGGTAGAAGAGCAGGGTAGCTCTTGTCCAGAACGTCACAGACAAACTGACTGACAAGCACTGGCAGAGACAGCATTGGCAACCCTCCTCCCTCCCATTCATGGGGAACCCATCCACCCAGCTCCTCAGTCAGACAGGAGAAACACCTCATAAAGTGAGCGCTGGATGTTGCCACATGGGTTGGAAGCTGCAAACCGTAAAGCCCTGCAGAGGGTCCGAAGGCTGTAGTGAGGTCTGTGGCCAGTGCCATCCACCAATTTGGTCCCAGACTCTTTCCGCAAAGCAGTGTAGAAGCTACAAAGAGGATGAAGGTCAGGCAGTTTTATTAAACAGTAATTATTTTTCTGCTGTTTCTACCTCTCTATTGAAACTGCAAAGGCTACTTTCTTTTCTTTTCTTTCTTTTTAGGTTTTTTTTTTTTTTTTTTTTTTTTTAGTTAGACAAGGTTTCACTGTATAGCCCTGGAACTCACTCTGTAGACCAGGCTGCCCTTGAACTCAAAGCTCTGCCTATTTCTGTCTCTGCTGGGATTAAAGGAATATACCACCTCTGTCCAGCATCCAAAGGCTATTTTCATAGAATAGAAATGGTCAAGCTTACATTCAACACCCTGCAGCATGCATCAAACATCTAAGCCTATACAAATCTATTTTTCACATAATCTGAAGTTTCTCTTTCAAACACTGTAATGAGTATCTTTGCAAAATCAGGAAATGCAAGGTGCTACTTATTAGCCAAAAGGAACCAATGGTAAGCGATAAACTTGTGTCTTGTAAGCAGAGTAACAAGTGAGAGACACAGTACGGAAAGACTGATGCATATGCAGTGTCCCAGAGCAGGCTCTTCCCAAGAAGCAAAGGAAGACCTACACACCGTGAACAGAATTCCTGAGATTTCAAATTCCTGAGATTTCTGTCTATCTTAGTAATGAGAAACTGTTACAAAGCAGGGAGACATGAGAACCCCGGTATATATTGTTAACACTGTTATCCTTCCCAAGAGAGAAGACTGAAATATGAACTCCACACTGCAGTTTTGTGACTGGTGATCAACTGCATGCACAAAAGAAACCAAACACAAATCAGATGAAATCCAAGCCCCTGCCCGATGGATGTGCAGGGCAGTTGTTCTTTAAATAAATCCCTATGGCTGACACATTTTACATAACTCTAGTACTTCATTTGATAAGTCTGTCTCACTTTTATGTCTTTTTTGCTTTATTCATTGTAGCTCCCTAATTACTATTTGCAACTGTAGAAATTCCATTAAAAAACTCAGGATTCTTTTGCTGTTTGTTGTTTAAAAAAAAAAAAAAAAAAAAAAAAAAAAAAAAGGGAGCGTCTCAGTAGCCCAGGCTGACCTTCAACTCATAGCAATCCCCAAGAGTCAGCTTTCCCAAGTGTTAGAATTACAAGCATGTGCCACTAAAGCTGGCCCTTACGTTTTTGCATATCCCTAGCACTGATATATATATATATATATATATAAAAGAATAAATAGTATAGACCCCCACACACACACCCTCTCCTCTCGGTAGGCTCTTGCAGGCACCACTGTGGGGAGGGAACAGATGATGGAGACATGGAGTGATGGAGAGGAGGAGCAGAGCTGTGCATGTGCTGTGGAGAGAGGTGGAACTGGTGAGGTGACAGCAGTGATGGACATGAGAGAGGGCTGAGGTCGATGGTGGATCAATGTCATTGCCCAGTGGGGTTAATGGGATGGTGCAGCAGCCTGGAGCAGATTCCAGCTCAGGCCCTGAACAAGCTGCCTGGCCGCAGCATCACCCTAGCTCAAGGCAACAACGGAGGCCTGAGATGAGGAACAGTTCACTTTCTATATTGAACCACTGTGTCCCATGATGCCACCGAGGGGCATGAGTGGGTCACTGGCTCTAATGTGGCCAGGATCTGTGTTGACGTCTCAGTACTATGTTATCATCTAATGACATGCGATGTTCATGGCCTGTGCCGTGGCCTGAATTCATGTTGATGTCCGTAGGTCATGCCGCGCAGGGGACCATACTGATGTGAGTGGCCTGCAATGCCACCTGAGACCATGGTGGTGCCCAGGTCAGGGCTGGCATCAAGGGCGATGTCTGGGACCCAAGTTCTGCTACAGTAGGAATCTGAGTTGATGTCTGTGGCCTGTGTTACCAAGGAAGGCCAAGTGGAGGTCCCTCGCCTGGGCTGCTGCCTGAAGCCATGCTGCCACCTGAGACCATGGTGATGTCCCAGTCCCTGTAGCCACTGAGAATCCATGGTCTTACTGCAGCCAGGTCTATGTTGATGTCTGTGGCCCATGTTACAGCCTGATTCCACACTGATGCCTGTGGGCAATGCTGCCTCTGTGGAGGGCCACACAGACATAAATAGCCTGCCCTGTCACCTAGGGCAATGGTAATGTCCAGGCCTATGCTGCCCCTGAGGGCCATATCTGCATCTGTCGTCTTACTGTGGCCAGGTCTGTGTTGATATCTGTGGCCCGTACTACCACTGAAGGCCACTTGGATGATCATGGTCTGTGCTGCAGCCTGAAGCCATGTTGATGATAATGGGCTATGTTGCCACTGGGGACCATACAGATCTGAGTGGCCTGTGCTGCCATCTAAGGCCATGGTGATGTTCCATTTGGTGTTGCCGCAGAGGGCTATGTCTGGATTTGTGGTCTTACTGTGGCTGGGTGGATGTACGGGGATGCTGGGGCTGAAGCCTTGCTGACGGCCATGATCCCATCCGAGTCAGAGGGCCTGGACTGGGTCTCTGGCCCCACTGCAACCTAGAGCCCTGTTCATAGTTTGTGCGGACACCATAAACAATGGGGAAGCCTGTATCTACGCTCCCTTGAACAGCAAAGAGCAATTAAGCTGTGTTGGTAGTGATACTGATGACTGCAGACACACAGTTGAGAAAGAGGGACATGGAAGACTTCTGTGACAACTCTACCTCCACCCTATCCCCCCTCCACCCAAAATAGTAACAGCTGAAACAGGAAGCCATCAAGGAACTCTGACAGGATGCTGAAGTGTCCCTCTCCACAGTCAATGGCTTCCAGCAGGGATCTGAAGGGCAAGGACTCAGTTCACTGTGAGGGCAGGGCACTGAGAGTGACCACACTGCAGTTGGTCCAGGCCAGACTGGACACACGAAATGGACTTTTTTTTTCTTTGCTGGGGGGAAGTCAAAAGGGTAGGGGGTGGACAGGGAAGGACTGTGAAGCAAATGTGATAGGGTCTATGATATGAAAACCCCAAAGAAACAATAAAAATATTATGCTGGAAAATAAAAAAGAAGAAACAAGTATAATAGCTAGGCGTGGTGGCACATACCTTTAATCCTAGCACTCAGGAGGCTGAGGACAGCCAGGGCTACAGAGCACCTGCTTAGCATGTACAAGGCCCTGGGTTTGCTATTCAGTACCACCAAAGGTTCGGGGAATGGAGTAGAGGAACAAGCTATAAAATATTAAGTGAACAGATCATATTCTATTTCAACTCCTTTCCATATTATATTCCCTTCAGGAGGAAAGCAATTTTCTCCGAATGACAGGACAGTTTCTAGCTCCCTGAGTCAACACTATACCTCAGGCTGTCCGTACAAAACACTATGCTTCTTTCCACATGGCCTCAATACATGAGAAAGAGACTCAAAGCACCAACCCACACCACAATTCAATTTACAGTAGCAAACTTACTTCTGGCTTTCATCTAGCTACTATGCAAATTTTAAATAGGAAAGAGACACAGAGAAAGATGAAAGACAAGCAATTTACTACTTAGGAATTCAAATACTCAGCTGTTAAAATATAGAAACAATCAAGAGAACAGCACCTGTTTCTTTTCATAGGTGGTATAAGTAGTTTCTTTAGGAAAACCTAAGGGAATTCATATTAAAGTTTCAATTTCAAAGCAAATCCTTCTACCAGTTTTCTCTACACAGAAGCAAATTATGAAAATGTGTGTGTCTGCATTTAATGGACTTTTTAATGCTTGGAAGAAATCATGAAAAGACAAGCAAAAGAGAACCTACTTTACAATTCCTTGCACAGTGCTCTTGCTCACACTCAGTCCTTTCAGATAATCCACAATAAGAATTTGTAAGTCTTCTTTACTCTCTAATTCTTCTACATAAAGTTCTGTGAACCTGTAAGAAAATTATCAATTATTAGTAAGAAATTAGAATGTCCCACATCATTCTCTAAGACAGTGTTTCTCAACCTGTGTGTCATGACCCCTTTTGGGGTTGAATGATCTTTTCACAGGAGTAGCCTAAGGCCATCAGAAAACATAGATATTTACATTACAATTCATAACAGTAGCAAAATTACAGTTATGAAGTAGCAACAAAAATAATTTTATGGTTGGGGGGGTCACCACAGCATGAGGAACTGTATTAAAGGATCACAATGTTAGGAAGGTTGAGAACCACTGCTCTAGGGTGTAGCCTGGTCCTTTGCAGTCAACCTCTAGGCTTCTACCAGGCCCCTCCCATGTCATATGCAACTTATCCACCCAGCCAGACCCACCCCCACAGCACAGGATTGGACTAGGAAGCACACCTTGTACACCAGCCTAGTCCCATGTCCACCTGACTTCACTCTTCTGAAGCCATTTGAGTGCTTTAGGCCCATTCTCTCTTCTGTCCATATCAGATACAAAACTAATAAAAAAGTTCACATGCCTAGATCTCATCACAAAAATACTAACAATATGAGAGATTAGGACAGTAAGTATCTTATCTTCAAAACCTACCAGTCTTGTAGAGATGAAACCTAGGAGACAGAATTTAAAAGAACAATCATAAACTTGATCAAAGAATTCAAAGAGTTTGAAGAAGAAAGAAAGCGCTCCATGAAGTAATGGAGAAAGAATGTAAGGAAAGAAAGTCCTAAGTGATGCCCACTCACACAGAAACATAAGGCTGACAGAAATGGTGAGCACAATAGGGGACTTGAGAATGAAATTCAATCAGGAGACAGAAACACCAAAGAATGAAAAACTAATAGTCACCTAGGAAACTCAAAGAAAAGTCTGACAAGTACACTGAATCAAGCAGATGATCTATCACCAGGACTGGAAGATGAAGTAGACGACCTGGAACCAAATAAGCAAAAAATATAAAACATTTTTAAGAACGCAGGAAAAGGAACACACAGGAAATGAGGAACACCATGAAAAACAACCTGGGAATTATAAGCACAGATGAGGGAGACGAATCACAATCAAGGATTTTCAAGAAGACAATAGAAGAAAATGTACCTCAACTTCAGCTACACCTATACAAATAGAAGAAGCACATAGAACACCAAATAGACTAGATAGAAAAGAAAATCCCCATGGCATGTCATATTTAACACACTAAACAAATGTAACAAAGAAAGAGCATTGAAAGCTACAAGAGAAAGAAAAAGAAAGTCAAGTTATTTATAGAGGAAAACCCATCAATTGATTTTGAAATGATTTTTCAATGGAAACTTTGAAGGACAGAAGAGCCAGGAGCACTGCATTCCAAGTCCTAAAAGACTATGACAGCCAGTCTAGAGTTACATACCAAGCACAACTACCTACTGTGACTGGAGGAGAAAGAAAAACATTATACGATATAAACAGCCTAAAAAAACCTTACATCTGTCAGGCAGTGGTGGCGCACGCCTTTAATCCCAACACCCAGGAGGCTGAGACATGTAGATCTCTGTGATGTCAAGGCCAGCCTGGTCTACAGAGTGAGTTCTAATAGCCAGGGCTGTTAAGAGAGAAACCCCATCTCTAAAAACAAAAACCAAAGAAAAACCAAACCACCAAAACAAAACAAAACCCTTACAACATTCAAAAAACTAAACCCAAAGAAAATACACGAAGCAGTATTTTGGGCTGATGAGAGGAATGAGCAGAGCAGACAGAGACTGTGAAAAGAAACATGAAGCTACCATGAACACTAAAAACACCACTGAGAGCATCCAGTGTCACACTAACAACCAGAGAACTAGGAACACAGCCTGGAACCAAGCCGCAGAACCCACATAAATAATAAACAACAACAGAGAAGGGTTCTCCAATGCGCTACAAGCCGTAGAAAAGAGAAGTAACAAAAAAGGAAACCAAGATTCCTCTATCAAGAGACCAATGAATTTCAACCACTGTTTGAAGTTTGGTTATCTCAATACTACCAGGAAAGAAAACAAAATCCGCCGGGTGGTGGCGGCAGCTCGCGCCTTTAATCCCAGCACTCAGGAGGCAGAGGCAGGCCGATCTCTGTGAGTTCGAGGCCAGCCTGGGCTACCAAGTGAGTTCCAGGAAAAGGCACAAAGCTACACAGAGAAACCCTGTCTCGAAAAACCAAAAAAAAAAAAAAAAAAAAAAAAAAAAAAATCCTTACCTGTTTCTAATTCCTGGTGGGAGATTTCTTTTGCCCACATCAGTAGCTGGATTCATGCATGCAAATAAACGAAAATCAGGGTGCCGAACCAGTGGCTCTGTTAAAGAGAAAATCAGAAAATTTCAGCAACTTTCAGCTAAGGAGAAAATCAGAAAATCTCAACAACTTTCAGCATTCAGAAGTTCTGCCACAGGACCCAGGGTCAACACAGAGACCAGTTGGTGCTGGCTGTTCCAAGACTCACGTGATTTTTGCAGTAAGATGACTTCTCAGGCAGACAGCATGGCAGGTACACGAACAAACATGCGCGCGCGCGCGCGCGCGCGCGCGCGCACACACACACACACACACATGCACGCACTCACGCATACCCTCCCTCTCTCTCTGGTGTGTTTGTTTGTTTACTTCTAATTATTTTTTTTTTATTACCTAAGACCTATGTGAGTATTTATTTGGACAGTGTCTGCACATCTACAACTAAAACACCTTCACAAATTACATTATTCTTCTTTGCATTCCCCAGAGCACCTAATAATAGCTCAATATACTTCCACAGGAACTTTTTACCTAAATAATAAATCCCATTGGAGGACCAATGTAATATGTCTAGCCAAAAGAATCTCGCTTTTAACTGACCAATACTTGGTGCCAAGTCAAACCCCAAAGGGATTAAATGCTACCTGTGTCTCCTCGATCAAGCAAAACCAGAGAGCCAGAAGATCCTTCAAGTAAACCACTCAGACACTCCAGTGTTTCAGGAGCAGCCAGATTAATCTCATCCAGCAAGATCCACTCTCCTTTCTTTATAGCCTGAGCCAAAGTACCCTGGAAGATAACATATTTCAAATAAAGGCACAGTTAGCAAAAGCAGGTACACAACTAAGGTTAAGAACGGAGGCAAGGGCATATTTTTCCCACGAATGAACCTATACTTTAAATGACAAATGCAGGTAGTTGGCAGTGTCAGGCCAAGTAAACTCTGTAAATGTCCAAAATGCTCAACTCTCTTTAAGCCTACAAAGTAGGATGATATAAACAAGAGTTATATGGATGAACAAGTAAACATACAACAAACTCAGATGATGGAAAACATCCAATTAGATATTAAAAGCACCCAAGCCAGGGGTGGTACCACATGCCTTTGATCCAAGATCTCTCTGAGTTCCAGGCCAGCCAAGGCTACACAATGAGACCCTGTCAAAAACAGACAAACAAAAAAGCACCCCAAAAAATCATACCAAGACCCCTAAATTTCCAAATCAAGAATGTATACAGTTTATAACTCACAGCCTATCACAGAGTATATCAAAGACTATCAAAATGAATGTTAATTCAGCTCTATATCACTGATGCTTATTTTAATCAAGATGGTACTTACCCATAGCAAATAGATGACCAGGGTCTGGAACCAAAACTAGGCACTGATCAAACCACACCATTTTCTCAAATGCAGACATTCACACAGACAATTAAGCTGGAGCTTGTACTCTATAGTACACTATCCTCAACTAAATATTCCCTGTGCTCATTAAAACCCTAAATAGTGGGAAGAACACTGTTTCACCTTACATTGTCTAGTAACAGCAGGCACAACAAAGACAGTACAAATAATAACCCTTCACAGACTTTATTCTCCTTCAGACCAACATCTATCAACCTGAATAATAAATAAAAATACCTCCACAAATGCAAACAAAAGGGCATTTTCCGTCATTTTCATTTGTTGCTGGGCATGGTTGAGTCTGAGGCCAAATGCTTCCCATTTCTCCTTCAGAAGTAGCCCTAGGGAAGAATACAGACAAGATCTCCTTAAATTTTGAAGTGTTATGGTTTGAGTCTGAATGTCCCCCAAAGGCACATTTTTTTTCAATGCATGTTCCTTATCTAAAAGCACTCTTTAAAACTAAGATTGACATTTGTTATTTTTAAGTGTGTGTGTGTGTCAGTGTGGGTGCCCAGAGAGACCAGAAGTGTCAGAATCTCCTGGAGCTGGAGTTTCAGATGGCTGTGAGCCAGCAGACAGGGGTACTGAGAATCGAGGTCATGTCCTTTTCCAGAGCCGTAAGACTCTTCACCACTGAGCCATCTCTTTTAGAAGGCCATGGAACCTTTTAGACAGTGAGGGCTAGCTAGAAAGAAATAGGCCTCTTAACAACAACCCTTTAAAAATGAAACCCTGGCCCTGAGTTACAGTTGCTCTCTAGAGTTGGCAAGATGGCTCAGTGAAGAAAGGCTCTTGTCACCATGCCTGACAATCTGAGTTCCAACCTAGGAACCCACGTGGTGGGAAGAGAGAACCGACTTCCAGCTGCTCTCTGCTGGGAGGGTCACTCTGATGTGACCAACTATCACCTTATTCTCCTATTGTCACAGATGGGACTATCCTTGCTGGCCTACACACCTCCTCATCCCAATGGTCTGGAATTAATCTTAAATCACAAGCCAAAATAATCTTCCCTCCCTTAAAGTTGTCACATATTTTGACTAAGTAATACAAAAGTAAAAAACATGCTGTATACAGATAAAGTATGACTTTCAAACACAAAACCATAAAATTTGTGAAACACAAGAGTGTTAAGCATCTTAGACAAAGTGTAAAGGACAAAATCCAAATACTTAAAAATGCTAACCAGGCCGGGCGGTGGTGGCACACGCCTTTAATCCCAGCATTCGGGAGGCAGAGACAGGCGGATCTCTATGAGTTCGAGGCCAGCCTGGGCTACCAAGTGAGTTCCAGGAAAGGTGCAAAGCTACACAGAGAAACCCTGTCTCGAAAAACCAAAAAAAAAAAAAAAAAAAAAAAAATGCTAACCAGGTGCCAGTCACCATTAGCTCATTGGTACATGTACTTTGTAATGCATTTCCCCTTAGAAGCAGTCGATCTAATTTCCATTTCATAGGCAAGAAAGCAAAGTGAAGACCACTAAGCTCCCCAAAGCTTGCTTACCATGGAAGCCAGCTCTTTCTCAGATCAAATGTCATCCTGATTACTAGGTAGTGCTGTACACCAGCACCATCCAGCTACCTTAATAGAACCGTGGCTACAAGCATGGCAGCAGGAACACTTCAAAACTAGTCACCTCTGCCTGAAGACCCACGAAGCCCCACTTCTCTCTTTTTACTGAATTCTTCTTTTACACCTGCCAAATAAGCCCCAGTGTCACGCCTTTCACATTCTTACCTGGCCGGCTCTCCCGTCCTTCCTTGGCAATAGCTGACTTTTGTACATGTTGCATTAGTCTGAGGAGATCATGCCATCGTTTCTGCCTATAGCACGTCTGAATGTGTCCCAAAAAGGTAAAATTTTGTTTTTTGGAAAACGTCTGGACAAAGAGTTCCTCAAATGCCTCTCGTAAGGGCAGCCAAATAAGCTTATGGTCTACTGGCTTGAACCTTTAAAAAAAAGTAAAAGTGATTCACAAATTAATGAAACTAGGAAACACAATACAAACTAATCAAAATCAGAAATATGACTAACAACAATGAGAATCTCTTAAGTTTTCAGCTGTGATCTACTTTCAAGTGTTTGACAGATTTATAATGATTAAATATTTTAGATTAAAAGTACTATGAAAAGTTTGAAATTCCTAACTGGACAACAAAAGATATGTTATTTATTTAGTAAAATAAAAAAAATCACATTTAAATGAACATGTAAGGAACTTGGTGACAAACCATGGTTCAAGAAGTTTTTATGGGTGGCAGATGCAAGCCCTGGTGGCCCAGGGACAAGCACTACTCTCAGCTTTGAGCAGAGAAACATGTTGCAGAGAATGGTGGATTAAAAAGGGAATATCAAACTTTTTTCACTAACACACTGCTAGGCATTCTTTTACTTCATTTATTCAGTAAGATGATTGAGTATCTTTCATTTGCTAGGCTCTGAATCAGCACCACCCACAAGGTCTTGTCTTATGTAGCTTATAACTTAATCAGAGTGCTAACACAGAGAACATTCCTATAAACCATCAGACAGTGGCTTAGGTACTATGGTTTATACTAACACTAACTACAGCAAAGGAGTAAGCAAGAAGGGCACGGGCAATGTACACAGCAGTGATAAATGCTCTCCCGAAGAGGGGACATTTGAAAGAGGCTTAAAATCAAACAAGGAAGAAAACTAAGCAGGAATCTGTGAGAGACAGAAGATGCCACTCCAGAATAGTATATAATTAATACATGGCTGAACCTAGTACCTAAAAAACAGTTAAGTCAACACAGGTTTCAACTGATTGAAAAAGAAAAAGGAAACTGTGGCTGAATTTCACTCAGCTCCACCAACAAGGAGAGTGAACACGTATTGGAGAGGTGCCAGAGTTTGTTATGAATACCTTGCTGGCCAAAATACACCTTCTGATGTGTTCCAAATGTTCTGAGAAGACAACAGAGAATGTGACGAAGACAGTGATAGGAACTGCTATGACTTAAGGCAGCAGTTCTCAACCTGTGGGTTGAGACTGTGGGGGTCACGTATCAGATATTTACATTACGATTCAGAACAGTAACAAAATGACAGTTATGAAGTAGCAATGAAATAATCTTATGGTTGGGGTCAGCATGACATAAGGAACTGTATTAAAGGGTCGCATTATCAGGAAGGTTGAGGACCACTGTCTGAAAGGGATGACTGTAACTGAAATGGAAAGACTGCAGTGAAGAGAAGCAAAGCAACAAGACCACAGCACAGGACCGGGTCAAAGATATAAACAACACACATGTCATCTAGAGAAAAGTCCTGTCTTACATACAGATACTGTGGACTGGACCAGACCCAACTAAGGCAGCACTATACTAACCCAGAGCACAGACCATCAAGACAAGGCTGGCTTTAAATTCTGGATTAGCTACTACCTTGAACAAGTGACATCACCCTAGCCCTCACAGTTCTCTCAAGTGCACAGGGAAAAGTCTGTGCGCCAGCACTGTTAAGAACACAGACAGCGCCAGGCGGTGGTGGCACACGCCTTTAATCCCAGCACTCGGGAGGCAGAGGCAGGTGGATCTCTGTGAGTTCAAGGCCAGCCTGGGCTACCAAGTGAGTTCCAGGAAAGGTGCAAAGCTACACAGAGAAACCCTGTCCCGAAAAAACCAAAAAAAAAAAAGAACACAGACAGCTGGGCAATAGTGGCGCACGCCTTTAATCCTAGCACTCAGGGAGGCAGAGATAGGCGGATCTCTGTGAGTTCAAAGCCAGCCTGGTCTACAAAGCGAGTTCCAGGACATCCAGGGCTACACAGAGAAAACTTGTCTTAAAAAACCAAAAAAGAATAAATAGTTATGTATGATATACACTGGGTCAACATTTGGGAATTCATCTTAAAATGGCTACAACAAAGGAATAGGACTCTCCACACTGATAAATGAAAGAACAGAAAATATAAAACAGAAAACAGTCTGTGCTAAGATATGAAAATAAATGATGCAGGGTTGGCCTGAGTGAGTTCACACATTCATTCGTCCCTTTTCAATGTTATTTAAGAATGACCTGTGCATGGCAAGGAAGTTAAGGGCTGGTCATTACATTTATCTTTAATTTTCTTCCGTCTTTTTTCTTCTCTTCAGTCTCAATTCCTCCAAAGAGAAACTTCCCTGCTTTACTTACTGGGTTCTTCCTCCGATGTCTCTCAAGCCTCTTCCCAAGTCTTAGTGATAAGATCATGTGCTCTATATTTTACTACTTTATGCCAGACACTTTCCTCCTGGGAGACTTCTGTTCCAGTTACACCTCCTATCCTTCTTCCATGCAGTTTTTAAGCTCTCTCATCCCCACCCTCGTGGAATTTGATTTTCTCTTCTCACAAGTAATATAAAGATGTGTGTGTGTGTGTGTGTGTGTGTGTGTGTGTGTTGCCTACCAGGAGCCCAATTTAAATAAGACAAAAATTAAATGAGAGGGTGGAGGATATATACAGCTCTGCAGAGTGGAGTGCTTGTCCAACACCAAGAAAACCCAGTTTCATTTTTAACAATGGGGGTCAACGACATTTTCATTTAAAATTAATCAAAAAACAAAGGTCTAGATAGGGTATGGTGGCACAGGCCTGTAATCCAAGTATTTGGAAAGGAGAAGAAGAATACCGAGTTTAAGGCCAGCCCAGGGCCAGCCTGGGCTACATAGTGAAACCTTCTCCAAACAACAACCAAGAACCAACCAAACAAAAGAATCAGAGCAACTAAGAGATGGGAAACACAAACTGTACTCCAAGAGTAAAGAAAAGAATATTTAAGATAAAGAAAAAAAAGAAACAAAGAAAAAAAATCTCAGATTTGGGAAGGAAGGTATGGGAAGTTAGACAGTGTGGTTATGAGAGGAGTTAGAAGGTTATTATGTTCAAAACACACTGTATAAAATTCTCACAGAATTAAAAAGATTGTTTAAAAGGGGAAAAAAAAACCCCAAAGAGCATTGGGGTAATAAATACAAAGACTGACCATCAGAAGGTAATCTCAGTATAAATAACCTGAAATGCTTTAAAGCTCTTCATTTTAAAGTACCTTTACATGTAATAAATTTCTTTTACAAAGACAAATTTGTAAACCACTCAGACCTATAGAAACCTTACATATTTAATACAGTATGTTATATTTAAATGTACTCAGCGTGGCTATAAAACATGAAACTAACTATACATCCTAGGAATAGGAGATTATCATCTTTTTTCTGTTAAAAGATTTATGTATTATGTATACAGTGTTCTGCCTGCATGTTTGCCTGCACGCTAGAAGAGGGCACCAGATCTCATTGTAGATGGTTGTGAGCCACCACGTAGTTGTTGGAAATTGAACTCAGGACCTCTGGAAGAACAGCCAGTGCCCTTAACCTCTGAGCCATCTCTCCAGCCTAGGATATTACCATATCTCGTTGACTACTACTGAATTTTGTTTCTCATTTCTGTATTTGTTTTCAAAATTACTTTTGCCTTCTCATTTTGTACACAATGATTCTTAAAGAAGGTAGTCACATAAATTAAAAGACCTGATAACAGAAAATAAGGCATGTTTCCACCTACACAAAAATGTAATGTTTTCCTTTGGTAACAGGGTGGTGCGTTAAACAGAAGGGGAAAAAAGGTATCTTCTATTTACCAAGTCGGAACCAGACAAAACTGTAGTTTAAGATGCACTGGTTCAAATTCTTCACTGCCATCAGGGTATAGTCAGACTTCTATATGCTCGATATATTGGTGTACTTACCTTTTATATGCAAGGCACTAGAGGGTTAAACCCTCAGAACAATAGGAAAAAGACAGAACAAAACCATCTTCCTTACAATGGCTGGCATAGTACTACCAATTCTTAGAAGAGAAGGACTCAGGCCACATTCAATGATGCAAGACTAATGTCATTTGTGTTAAGAATACTCATAAACTGCAAATTGCTGAAGACACATTTTAACAAAAACATATTTAGACAAATTTAGATAAAAGTAGATAGTATTATAGACATGCCTGGTTAAAAAGCAGACCTGCAAAAACATTTATGTAGACCAGATATTAAGACTCTAAAACAGCCTCCTTGGATCAACACAAGCATTGGGTGACATATACCTTCTGCTTTTTTTTTAAACTTTCTCCATTAAGAGCATTAACTTTGAGCCAAGCCTGGTAGCACAGGCCTTTAAATCTTAGCAGGGGCTGGTGGCTCTCTGAGTTCAAAGCCGGTCTGGTCTACAGAGTGAGTTCTAGGCTAGCCAAGACTACAGAGAGACCCTACCCCCAAAACAAAAGAACAATAAATAACTTAAGTATTTATTTAATAATTGAAACATTCCACTGAACACAAGGACTTCAAGTGTCATTTAATTTAAGAGGGGCCAATGAGATGGCTCAGTGGGTAAAGGTACTTGCTGCCTAACGTGACGATTTCAGCATTCAGAGGGTGTGAGAGAAAATGAACTCAGGTAAATTGCCTTCCTGCTGTGGCGGATGTGCACCTCCAAGCACACACAAATAAGATTAATCTAATACTACGTAATGCAACTTGTTTTGGCCTTCAACATGAGTGCGATGGCACACATGCGCCCTCAAGCTCATACACCAACAAATCAGTCCAATGCTGTGCTGCACACCAGGCATGGTGGCGCATGTCTTTTTTGCCTTTAGTCTAGAGAGGCAGAGGCAGGCCGATGAGTTAGAGGCCGTCTTGGTCTATATGGTTAGTTCCAGGCCAGCCAGGACTATACATTGACACCCTGTCTTAAAAATCAACTATATCATGATGGGGGAGGGGCCCAGGTCTTTGCATAACCTCCAAGCAGGACAGATTTGACTTCTGTAGGAAAACAGTATTCTCTAACTCTAGCAGTAAACACAATGTAGTATTTCATAGTTTTTGAACCACACTGACCCTCCAAGCAAGTCTGCGGTGTCGCTTTGTTGATTCATATTGACAACTCTCAAATGGTGACCTTTAAGAAACAAAGGAAAAAAAGAATTACTTCAGACATTTAAAGGAGCCAGATCGTGACAGTGCATGCCTTCAATCACAGGCAGATCGCTGTGAGTTCCAGGCCAGCCTGGTCTACAAAGTGAGCTCCACACCAGTCGTGCCCACACAGGGACAAGTTCTTAAAAAAAAAAAAAAAAAAAAAAAAAAAAAAAAAAAAGCTTAATGAAAAATCACAATGCATTCCTTAAGAAGGCAGAGCAAGTTTTCACAAATGCATTTTCTTTGACCTTCTCAATTAATTTCAGAAGTCTTAAATTCAATATCTAAAAATTGTAACCAACAAAAAGATCCTCCAACTGGGTGATGGTGGCACATATCTTTAATCCAGAGGCAGGTGAATCTCTGTTGAATTTGAGGCCAGCTTGGTCAACATAGTGAGTTCCAAGACAGCCAGAGCTATATAGTGAGACCCTCTCTTGAAAACACAAAAAACAAAAAGCAAACAAACAAACAAAAAGATCCTTCAATAAACTGATGCCTATAAATTAGGACTAAGTCAATATCCAGAGTGTAAAATGCTACTTGACCATTAAAAGGAGCAACACATTTTAAAAGCCTATCTAATAAACTAAATTAAGCACAAACAGCCCAAACAGAAGCATGTCTTGTAATGTTATCCAAGAAGGCAGAGGCAGAAGGATCACCAGGCTCATATGCAAGAGGTCAACCTGGGCTACACCACAAGAATAGAAAAGCAGTAGGTGTGGCATATATACATCTGAGTATAATTTGATTTATTTTGAAACAATATATACATATATGCATGCCTGTGCTTGTGTGTATATAGACAATAAAATAATTAAGATAAAGCCAATCTGTTAATAGTGGTTATTTCCAAGAAAACCAACTGTAAGTAGAGTAAGTCCACTTTAAACTTTAATATCCTTAGATTTACTATTTAAAAGAAAAAACATAAAACCAAGCATGGCGATGTATGCATGCAATCCAAGCACACAGGCAGCTAAGGCAAGAAGAGCCCAAGTCTGAGGCCAGTCCTACAAGTTAGGGTCTATGCCCCCCTTTTGGCCCCCCAAGCCTCTCAGGTACCTGTGGCATGAGCCAAGTGCTGGACAGCAGACGTTTTACCAGTTCCGGTCTCTCCTACTAACAACACAGGCTCCCCTTGACTGACACACACTGCAAGCTGCTCAAGGAGAACAGAGGACGGGCGAGTAGCAGCAAAAGTGTACTTCTTCCTAGGAAAAGGAAAGGTTGATTGGCAAGCTAGCTGGGCCAGGCATGACGACGCAGCAGAATGATAACAAGTTTCAGGGCAGCCAGGCAATCTAAAACTATCCTACTTCACACGTAATAACCAGGAATGTAGCTCGGTGTACAGTGCTTGCCTAGCTTGTGCAAGTCCCAGCAGTGAAATAAAGGAAATAAAAGGGAGAAACAAACATGTGGGCTTCAACCTTTTCTTAGTGTTGGATATAAAAACCAACCCAATGGAAAGTGAGAAAATATCCCAGAGTAATTGTCTTCATATTGTACCACATTCTTAGAACATACAAACTACACATTCACTCTGCTCTGCAAACACTAAACATTCGTTCAGCTGGTACGGGTCACTAGAACGAGGGAACAGCTGTGGTTAAGATGCTAGGTTCCGGACACCCAAACCTAAGACATACCCTGCACTGCACATTCTTGAACAAGTCACTGTCTACATTAGCCTCAATTCCTCACCTACACAGGGGCTGGAGAATGGCTCAAGGGTAAAGCTAGTTACTGTCCTTGATCCCTTGAAACCACAAAGAAGTGGCAGGAGAAGAAATGACTCCCCATAGTGGTCCTGTGATCTTTACATTGCATGCCATAGCACACAAAACCACACACACACATCATACAGATATACAACAAAATAAATGTATCTTGGAAGTATTCAAATAATAATACATAATTAGAACGTGTTAAAACTGTCTTCCCCCAAAGTTGAGTCTAAACAGAATCTGTGAATATGATGAGATAGAACAAGGGAGATTTAGTTAAACTATGATCATATTACATTGTGGTGGGCCTTCACTTCAATGGCTAGTGTGATTGACTACAACTCAAATAGCACAATGTCAAAAACACATTTCTAATACACATTATTTAGAATTTTATATGATACTAGCCATCAAGGAATTTACACACCAGTATAGCCTGATGTCCACTTGAGCTTTATTTCACTAAATAAACTGTAGTAAATCAGATCAAGGACCCCTATTAGTTCCAAGCTGCTAGCAGCTGTTAACATCCAGTTCCCAGAACCTATTTGGAAATGATTATTCTTTAACATGCATCTAACTGGAGGAATGTGGCCCAGGCACGCTTTGTTCAGACACAATATGCAGGCTTGTGAACTCTACTTACTTCTCTATGTGAACAGTTTCACTCTGTTTCCGCAAAAGCCGCACTCGACCTACTTGAACATCTAACTCATTAATGACAATTTCTGGTTTATAAAGTTTACAGAAAAATTCAGCCTGTGGGAGAGAAAGATTTCAACTAAGTTAAAAACTTGCCTGCTTTTAAAACATTTCCTTAGCCAAAGTACCTTAAATGTACCCTTCTCATCAGCCCTCCACCATGAAAGCAGTGTCTACTTCCAAGAAACCCAAGTTAGCATTATATCAAGGGTTTCTTTTACATTCCAAGTTTTTTAAATGCTTATTTAAACCCTGACCACACATCCAAGAAGTGGTACCAAAGACAGTTAGTGTTAATTGCCAACCTGACTGAATTTAGCATTACCCAGAAGACAAAGTTTCTGGCCATGTCTGTGAAGAGAAGGATTGTCCTGCTTATGTTAATTGAAGTGAGAAGATCCATCTTGACTGTGGACAGGACTATTCTCTAGGAGGGTGCCCTGGACTGCATAAATGAAGGCAAGCTGAACATCAACCTTACAGCACTCCTTGCTGGTTCTTGACTGTAGATGCACTCTGACCAGCTCTCCCAAGCTCCCGTCTCTGTCATTTTCCTGCCTTGAAGGGCCTCTCCCTGGGCACTGTGACCAAAATAAACCCTTCCTCTCTGAAGCTGCTTTGTCAGGGGACTGTATCATAGCAACAGGGAAAGAACTATAACGGAACCTTTCACTTACTCAAATAAGCCTTAGGCCTCTGCCTAGATAAAGTGAACACACTGACATTTACCAAGAGCTATAGAAAAAACCCACTCCCTTGTCAGCTTTACATTTCTAATGTACGGTAAGAATCCAAGGTCTGTCTGAGAGAAAGAAAAGCTGCAGCAGGGGCTCCTGAAAGTCTACAGAATAGCCATTCATCTCTTACCTTATCACTTAAAGAACCCAGAATAAAGGGCAGGTTTGGGCCAAGAATAAATTAGGCAAAATGCTTAAGAGAGCCCCTGCCTGCAGCAATCAGTAGAGGAAACATTGATCCTTCTAACCCAGTCACGGTGGTTTCACGCCCCTTGCTATGATGAGCACACTTACCAGTTAAGTTCTATGCAGGAGGGTACTCCACGCTCTGAGTCTAAAGCACCACTACTGCTGCAAAAGCTCAACAAACTTCTTTACTATTGTAATCACTGACAGGAGGTTTCAAGTAAGAACGCCTCGATTAACTGCAGGCTTCAACTATACCAATACCACTGCTCAAAGGCTTATCCCTTTTAAAAACTACATAGATCTCCCCTCTGTACACCAAATCCAGGACCTCATCAGTGTTGAACACACATACTACCACTGGGTTACAATCTCAGCCACTCAAAAAACACATATCTTGATCTAAAAAATAAAATCAATCTCATGTTGAACCTAATGAACCTAGTTAGTACCATTCACTGGAACTATTTTCTTCTCAGTTTTAAGGAAAAACAAAAGGCTGGGGATGGTGGCACACATCTTTATTCCCAGCACTGTGGAGGCAGAGGAAGGCAGATCTGTACGCTCCAGGCCAGAAAGAGCTACACAGTGAGGCACTGTCTAAAAACATAAATGAATACATAATACTAAAACAGTAAGAAAGAAAAATCTGTACAATAAGGCACAGACTAAGGTGTTACTGAGACCATTCTTGGCCTGAAAACAAACTGATCACTAAGACACCAGAGAACAAGGCATCTGTGACATCAGTGACAGGAGGAAACTCACTCTAAGAGTGTACGACACCAGAGAGTTACACTGGAAGTTTCCATCCTGACAGAAAGTAATGGACCATTAATGTCTAAAGAGGAATCAACACTGCAAAGGCCACCTTTGGCAAGGAACGGAGATCACCCAGCCAAGCAGCCCAGCCTTCTTCCAGCATGCAGGGTAAAGGGCAGCACATACCTTTTTCTTGGAAATGTTCAGTTTGCTTCCAATAATTTCTGCCATTTTCAGTTTTTTTGTCTGCTCAGAAAGCATGGCAGTGAAACAGTCCAGAGCCTATTAGAAGAACCAAGGGAGATGTCAACTGATTTAAGAGTAATACGTTGGGCTAGGGAGATGGCTCAGTGATCCTGCTCTAGCAGAGGACCAGCACTAATGTTGGACACCTCACAACTGCCTGTAACTCCAGTACCAGAGGATCCAATGCCATTTTTCTGGCCTTTGTGGGCACCTGCACTCATATCCATAAACCTGCACAGACAGACAGACAGACGGACACACACACACACACACACACACACACACACACACTTAAAAAATCTTTTTACAAAGCAATCCATTAATTAGAGTAAATGATAGAGTATCATAAGTTCTCGCTGCTTCCTGACTGTGGGTGCAGTCAGCAGCTCAAACCCTTGCCACCGTGACTTCCATCATGATGGAAGAAACCAGTACAAATACTCTATTTTTAACAAACACTGCTCGTTTACTAATGAAATACTTGTATAGAAATATCCATAGAGCTGGGTGGCGGTGGCACTCGCCTTTAATCCCAGCACTGGGGAGGCAAGGCCAGATGGATCTCTGTGAGTTTGAGGCCAGCCTGGTCTACAGAGCGAGATCCAGGACAGGCACCAAAGCTACACAGAGAAACTCTGTCTTGAAAACCAAAAAAAGAAAAAGAAAAAAAAAAAAAAAAAAAGAAAAAGAAATATCCATAGGACCATTATTTCACAATTGCCAAAACATAAAAGCATAAAGCCCCATTAGCAGATTAATGAAAACATTAAATACCACATATATAAACAAGTGGAATATTATTCTGTCTAAAAAAGAATAAATGCTACAAGGATTAATCACGAAAATATGTAGAGTGAATTAGCTGGATTCAAAAGGCAACATATTGCATGACTCTACTTATGTCAAGTCTAGGATGGAAAGTAGAAAGCCACAGAAGCTAGATGAGCACTCTCCAGAGTGTTACAGAATAGGAAATAGAGGCAAAAACTAAAGAGAGGGATGGAATTTTACAGTAGGTTGTATATTGGTGATTTGGTTTTGCATTCTGTTTTATTAGAGGGAAGGGTGGCACACTTACTGCTCTTGCAGAGAACCCAGCTACCCGCACGGTAGCTCACAGTCGACTCTAATTCCAATTCCAAGAGATCCAAAGCCCTATTTTGACTTCCACAGTGACCAGGCATGCATGTAACACACACACACACACACACACACACACACACACACACACACACACACACACACACCTGTAATCTCATCCTTGGGGAAACTGAGGCAGGAGTGTGGCAAGTTGAAAACCAGCCCAGGCTACACAACAAAAAAAAAACACATATAAAAAATTGAAAGTAATTGGGGCTGGAAAGTTGGCTCAGAGGTTAAGAGCACTGGCTGCTTTTCCAGAGGACCCAGGTTCAATTCCCCACAACCACATGGTGGCTCACAACCATGTACGAGATCTGGTGCCCTCTTCTGGCATTCAGGCATACATACAGGCAAATGCTGTATACATAATAAATAAATAAATCTAGTAAGCTTGAGACATGGTTCAGCTGGGAGAGTGATTTCTAGGCATACAAGAAGCACCACTTTCCATTTCCAGCAACATAAAACTGCGTGTAGTGGTGCATGCTTATAAACCTAGCACTCAGGAGGTGGGGCAATAAAGAGCCAGGTCATCCTATGCTACACAATGAATTTCAGGACAGTATGGGATACAATGATTAAAAACAAACAAACAAACAAGAAAACAACTGTATGTTCAGTTCATTTACCCATTTAGAACCAGTGAGAAGAGCTCATACAGATAAACCTAAATTTGATCTCTGGAATGAAAGTTGTTTTCTGACTTCCACATAAATGCTATGTCACACCCACCCACCCCTCACAAAAACTAAAATAAAATAAAAAAATAAAGGAAAAAAGATAGGGTTTTGCAGTCCTGCTGTCCATCTCCATTTTAACCAGAAAGGGACAAAAATAAATTTACATGTAAGAAATGAGAAGTTTTGGAGAATAAGAATTTTTATTGGAAAATGATAGATAAAAGTAAAATTGTCATTGCCAGGTAGTGGGGATGCATGCCTTTAATCTCAGCACTCAGGAGGTAGAGGCAGAAGGATCTGAGTTCAAAGCCAGCCTGGTCTACAGAGCAAGTTCCAGAACAGCCAGGGATATACAGAGAAATTCTGTATCCAACCCCCCTCCACCGCCCCCAAAAAAAACAAAAGAAAAAGGAAGCCACACAGCATTTCAAGGTTCAGAAAGTATAAAGAACATACTCCAAAGGAGGCTGCTTTCTACTCAAAGTAACTTTAGCACACACATAATGGAATGCAAACCAAACTGAGTTGTAGTCCTCTTTTCAACCCCAAAAAAGAAACCACAACACCTTATAGTCAAAGTTAGCCAGTGTTTTAGGAGTCCATTATCTTCAGGAAGTCTACTTTGTTCCTAGGGAATTAACAAAGCCCTACTCCTAAAGGGCCTCACAGACACAGACACACAGACACACACACAGACACACACACACACACACACACACACACACACACGCCAATTTTCACTTTTTACATCACATTTTATAGCTCCCCATACTTCTCTAACTCCAGATACAGATTTGAAGAGAAGGTACAGATACAAAGACCACAGCTCTCGAGGCACCTAGCTGTACCACACCAACCCATTTAGTCAAGCTTCCCCCCCTCACTGTTTGACTGGAAAACCTTACCTCTTCTAGAGTAACACCCTGTTTAAAGGGAAGTCACTCATTACATCTGATAGCTGGAAGCAGCTCGAACTAAGTGGCTAAGGGAAGTAAAATGTAACTAAAGAAGCTGGCAGCCACAGAGAAGACAACCAACATCATCTTACCTCCTGAAAAACATGTAACGAAGCTGATGAAGATGTACTGTCAAAACCATAAGCAACTCTATTACACCAATTCAGGAGATCCCTTAAAAGCAAGCAAACAAAAAATATAGGCTAAAGAGATAACAGGTTATTTAGCTCTCTTACGTCTGACGTTACCCAATGACTAAAATTTCTCTATTATTCTACCAATGTGAAGGAGAAAGTAATAGAGGTTAAGTCCTTAACCATACCCATTTCTCCCATACTCATAAGAAAGGAAATAGACTAAATACTACCAAATTCAGGGGACCTACTCACTTCTAATCCCCATTGAGAATGGAGAACTAAGACACAGAACTCATTACATGGAGCAAATCCAGAAGGTTTACTTCGGACCTTAAGAAAGGCCAGATGTGGTAACACACACCTTTCTTTCACTCAGGAGGCAGAGGCAGGTGGATCTCTGTGAGTTCAAGGCCAGCATGGTCTACAAAGTGAGTTCCAGGACAGCCAGTGCTACAGAGAGACTCTGTCTCAAGTGCCACCCACCCAAGACCTATTAAGAAAAGACTTCTACTGAGAGAATGATTAAGGCAACCATTTAAGTTAATTTTTAAACTGTGTTTCTGAGGTATGTGAGCTCTGTATCCCAGTTTGGCTATACAGCCTAGCCTGGAAGATCTTCCTGCCTCAGGCGCTTAGGATGCTAGAATTATATGTATGTGCCCTACCCAGCTCAAAGGGGATCTGCTCTCATGATACAACCCATAGTTTCAATCTGTAAATAGGACTTGTCAGGACCATCCTACTTCTAACTGGAAGAAGTTTCCAGCAAAGCCATTTTTAACATATCAACTGAAAGCAATACGTAGTCTGGTACCTTAAAGATAATTCTCTTCCCTCATGGACCATTCTTCTGTTTTCTCTTGAAACTTCCTTTGGGGCCTGTTCATAGCCAACAGAACTATCGCTTGGACAACAATGTTTTTCTCCAGTAAGCTCAATGTAAATGTCTAGTAAGTAATCAGTTTCGGCCAAAAGGCTTGGATATCTGCTCTGAAGAACCTGATTCCAGGGGAAAAAGAAAGAAACTTTAACAGCCAGGAGAGACTCTTAAAAGGACCTATCACACTGGACATGCAATTCAGCAGCAGAATGTTGCCCTGGTCTGGGTAAGACCTGGGCCCCAGGCCAAGCACAGGGATGGGGAGCATACAACAACTGCTGACATTAGTCAACCAGAAAATAGGTTTCACCATAAAATCTGTAATCTTCACCAAGCACAATAATCTGTACCCTCACCTGTCCTTGCCTCCACCCATTCACCATACTTACAATTCCATGACTTCCCCCCACGACTTTTACTAAATTATGACAATCTAGCCATCTAAACTAGTTTAGAGAACAAAAGCCAGATACCCAAATAACCAAACCATAGGTACCCGAGTACCTAAATTAAAGAATTCCTCAGGTACCACTTTGTGTAATCCTGAATATAATTCTATAAGCTTCATTATACAATCTTATATAAGAAATAAAAATATGTAAAAGTTGTATGAGAAAGAAAATTAAAGCAGATCACAAACGAAGTGATAAAAAGCAGTTCAGTTTTAAAAGGTAGAAAGTAGAACTTGAAAGCACACTGTCTAGTCCTCGTCATTTCAATAGCTACTTAGCACTGCAGTAGAGCGAGAGCTTCACATCTGTACATCGGGTTCCAAGGCTTTATAAAACATTGATGTGTTTACTCACATCTGTTTGACAGGAGAATTAAAACAAAAAAGGAGCCCTGAGTTCACCTGTCTTGTCTGAAAACAATGTGGTCAGGGATGCTCGGGAGTAGAAAATGAGCCTGTCAGTAACAAGAGCCTGAGCAGGCACTGCCACAGAGAAGAGAGGCCAGGTTCAAGATAAAACTGGGACATGAAGTCTGAGAAAATAGCAGAGTCAAGGTGGAGCACGCCTTAAATCCTAGCACTTGGGAGGCAGAGGCAAGCGGATCTCTGTGTGTTTAATAGCCAGAATGGGCTGGAGAAATGACTCAGTGGTTAAGAGCACTGGCTGCTCATCCAGAGGTCCTGAGTTCAATTCTCAGCAACCACATGATGGCTCACAGCCATCTAATATGGGATCTGGTGCCCTCTTCTGTTACAGAGGCACACATGCAAGCAGAGCGCTCATATGCATAAAATACACAAATAAATAAATCTTAAAAAAGAGTCTGAGAATATGTTATGTGTGTGCTGAGATTAACATTCTGTAATAGCTGTTTTAAAAATGCAGTATCTTTAGTTCCAGGGTATTGGATATCTTTTCCTGAACTCAAAAAAAAAAAAAAAAAACAGAAACAAAAAGAAAAACTTGAATTCTAGATTTGAGATATTTCAATTAGGGATGCTCCTGTGTACCACTTCCTCTATTTCCACCTAAGAGGAGCTTCTGGAATTTTTCATAACGAAAAATAAAAATGAAGAGCACTCTTATTCTCCAAAACTGCACACCTCATTCAGGTCTTTCTTGTCCAGATTATCCAGGTGAATTTTGGTCCAGTATTTGTCTAGCATAGTAGCATGACTATTCAGTGGTCGATACCAACTTCCTCCACAGCTCAAGAGTCTGCATTTTAAAGGAGAAAATACAAATAGCAACACATAAAACGTTCCTAGTTAGAGCCAACCTACTTCATCTGTGTGTGGCGCACGCCTCCATGACCTATGAAGGATGACTAAAACCAGACAGTACAAAACCTAAACATAGACAGCAATGGTCAAGTCTTATTAACTAGGCAGAGCAAGAGCTAATAAACAAATGAAGCCAGGTATGGTGTCGATACATATTATCCTTATACCTGAGAGAGACTGAAGCCTGTGAACTGAGTTTGAGGCCAGCCTGCATTATGCAGCAAGTCTCTACAACAAAACTCTAAAATAATCAATTAGAACAATATTATAAAAGTTATGGATTTTTATTTCCATAATTTTCCATTTAGTATTTTTAAATCCTACCAACATATGATTTCACTATGGTAAGTGAAATCTTAGATAAATGGGGTGACTACTATACAATTCCTGACTCATAAAAGCTGCCATTTTAATGCTAGATACTAATAGGTTAAGTATGGCAGATGAAAAATTACAGGTTGCCATTTGACCCATGAGTCTTTAAAAACAAGGAATGATAGAATTTTTACCAAATTACTTTCAAATCACTGCAAATAATGCCACGGGGTGTTGAGATCTCAATGATAAGACTCTTCTATGAAGCATAATGACTTCAACAAAACATACTTGAAGGTATTAGCATGTTTACCAGTAAGTTGACTGCTTATTACCAAAAGCTACACTTGGAAATTATTACAGATTTCCAGAATGAGGGGGATATATATTAAATGTTTATTCCAGACAAACTATATGCGTACACATTAACCACACTGCCCCAAAAACATGTCATTATTTTCATCTAATGTATAAGGAAAAGCCTGGTAATGTCCCTTGCTCAATCAACTATGACTACAAATGACAGAGCTGAAAATTGAGTTCAAGGGTTTCTAAGTTGTGTGGCATTCCCTGATGTCCCAGGACTTTTGGGGACATTCATAGAGGCTCCAATATGCAGCACCAATAAGAGATTTCAGAATGGGAACAGTCAGTTACACATACCTCCTGGTTGCAAATAACTGAAATGTAGGAGCTACTTTCAGACAGTCACCTTGGCCAGGAATCAAAAGCTCTCCATTCTCCAGCAGAGGAATCAACACAGAAACCTAAATCACAAAACCCCATTGATAAAACCAGTGAGACAGAAGTTACTAACAAATAAAAACTATCTGTCTCCAAAATGATGGACATATGCTTAAATGAAACTCCATCCAGTTTTCACAATTCAAATTGGAATCAAATGCATGTGGATTTTCTGAGTTATCTGCACTCCAGCACAACACCTTATTTACTCACTATTCACAGAATGCTCACGATGGCCCAGAACCAAGCAAGACAGTAGGCTGCAAACAGGACTTGAAATCAAAGGTCTTACAAGAGGTGAGAGAAACACACGTGACCACACAGCATGATAAGCTTAATTCAGAAGAATTCACTGAATCTGCTCCAAAGCTAAAAACATTTACTAAGTCTTAAAGAATGAGCCAGAACAAGCTGAATTTGGTGGGACAGTAATGCACAACATATAACCATTTTTTGTCTTCTCTAAGATGCAAAATTCAATATTCACTCAACTTGAAGATTCATCTCATAAAAAATTTAAAATCTATCTCAATAAAACAAAAACAAAACAAACAAACAAAAAACACCTTAATCCTTAGTACATCTTTTTGGTCACAGTTTAAGGATTTCAGAGGAAAAGTAATGCCAACACAAGGTCAGCATGGGATACACGCAAAATTCACAGCCGTGCCACAAAAAGGGTCTCAAAACAAAACATGCCCAGCAGCGGCGGCGCACACCTTTAATCCCACTCAGGCGGCAGAGGCAGGTGGTTCTCTGAGTTCAAGGCCAGCCTGGTCTACAGAGCCAGGACAGTCAGGGCTACACAGAGACACTGTCTCGAAAAAAAAAAAAAAAAAAAAAAAGAAGGAAGGAAGGAAGGAAGGAAGGAAGGAAGGAAGCAAACTAAAACCCACAATCAGTATTTACTTCTTCAGCAGACAGATGCAAGCACATTATTTCCCCCTTCATCTGTCCTCATCCTCCTAGTTTACAGCTGCCACATCTGGGAGGCAGGATCTCACAAGTTCCCAACAATTGCCCAGAGGTAGTAAGACTGCTCACTGTACTCAATCATTACAAGAAATAGCACAAAATTTAATAAATACTCTATGAAATAGGAGACAGTCAAAGAAACCCAATCTCTCAAGTCAGACTAGGCAGGTAACTATGAAAGAGCTTCCTACAGCATTCCATGTGAAACAGTGAACACCAAACCATCCTCAGGCACTGGGGACAAAATGTTCTTCAAAGACAAGATGTATCGAGCAAAGGGTTTAGCAAGATGACATACCACGTCTAAGGGAGCATAGTCAATATCCTCCAGAAGGATCCAATAGCCTTTTGTGGCTGCCTGTGTCAGGGTGCCAGGTTGCCATACAAACTCTCCAGGGACATCTGTACAACGATACATGCCCAGCAGCATCTGTGGAAAGAGGTTAATTAGAGAAATCATACACCTGAGATAACAAGGCTACTTCCTTGAACAAGTCCTGTGAAACTTCAACAAGGAAAGGAGGCGTGTGAGGTTTACAAAGCTTACCGCAAAAGCCAAAAGGGCGGGCAATAACCATTCCTTAGCATAAATATTAGAATGCTGATATCTGCAAACACACCAACCAAGCAACACTTGCCACTTAATTACCTTGCTGTCGGTCTGATCTCCCAGCTGCACTTTGAGAAGTTGAGGAGGTTTCCTTCTACCTGTCACTGCAGCTAAATATTCAACTAAGGAAGTTTTGCCACTTCCTATCGGCCCTTCCAGCAGCACAGCATTCTGAGAAGCCACTGCAACAGCAAGGGTCTGAAGATTTTTACACACAGACTCAACCAACACAAAGGATTTCAGAGCCAGCTCCTGGTCCCGTGAAGAACTCCTGTCACTTCCCTAAGGAGCAAAGTGAGAAAGAAAAAGACTACTTAGTAAGAGACCTTCCCCCAAATGACACAAGTTAAGTTCTGCAACAATGCTTCTACTGACTCTACATTATAATAACAAGTGTGCTAACCAAATTCAGGACAATCTCCTCACATTTTTAAAATTATTTTTTGTGTAGAGCAAAGGTGTGAGGTACTGTCTTATTTTTTAAGTTTTAAAGTAACTTTATATTATGTGTATGGGCATTTTGTATGTATGTCTGTGAACTGCATGCGTACTGGCTGCCTATGAAGACTAGAAGAGGGCTTCAGGTCCTCTGGAGCTGGAGTCACATGCAGCTGTGAGCTGTGACTGCTGAAGAGGCTGAACACTGAACTGTGGTCTCTGCAAGAGGAGTAATCGCTCTTTGTTTGAGACAGGGTCTAACTCTGTAGCTCTGGCTGACCTCAAACTCAAAGGCTGTCTCTGCTTCCTGAGTGCTAGGATTAAAGGCATGCACCATCACACTTGGCCCAGTAACCGCTCTTAACATTGGAGCTATCTCTCCAGCCCCAGATGTGATGATATTTGGTTGTACTCTAATAAAACTTGCCTGAAGATCAGAGGACAGAATCAGCCACAGAGTTAAAACATGGAGTTCAGGCAGTGATGGCACACACACCTTTAATCCTAGCACTCAGGGGGCAGAGATCTGCTTGGATCTCTGTGAGTTCAAGGCCACACTGGGTTACATGAGATTGATCCAGTCTAGGAGAGAAACAGAGCCAGGCAGTGGTGGCACACACCTTTAACCCCAGTGTTTGGGAAGCACACAGGCCATTAATCCCAGCACTAGGAAGTTGAGATAGGAAGTGAAATGGCTGGGCAGAGAAAGGCATGTAAGGCATGAGGAGACAGGAACTAAAAGCCCTTTCAGCTGAGGACTCAGAGGCATTCAGTCAGGGGATTCGTGGAGTAGATAAGGTGAAAATTGACTGTGGCTTGTTCCTTTGTCTCTCTGATCTTTCAGCATTTACCCCAATGTCTGGCTCTGGGTTTTTATTAATAAGACAATTTGAGATTCATGCAACACCAGGATAATTTCTAAATCAATTTAAGAGCCTCATCAATCACCAGTAGCTTTTGTTTTATTAGTCTTTCAACATTCTATAATTTTATATTTAAGATTAACAATGATTCAACACAAACTCTGGCCTCCAAGGGTTTCTGCACTCATGTGGTGTACAAAATACACACTCAGGCACACACACCTACACATGAAAATTTGTAAAAACTTTGTAAGATCAACAATGCATGAACTAGCAATCTAGCTACATGTTAAGAAACAGATGCAGAAACACACACATACTAAAAGTGCACAGTCTGTGGAGTAACGGAAAATCTGGGCACTGAGAGAATGCATTATGTATGCTTCAATGCATCTGATTTTTTCAGGTACAGTAAGAACTTCAGTCTCCTGTTTTGTCTAGTCATCCTGGCCTAACTAATCAAGTGCTTTTCCACCAAGTTATATCTTCAGTCCTTAAGTCTGTTTCAGCACCAGCCTTGGTTTATTATTTTGTTCTTTTCTATTGTTGAGACAGAGTCTGGCTGTGTTATTTAAGCTGGCCTCAAGAGTCCTCCTGCCTCAGCCTACTGAATAGCTGGGACCACAGGCTTGTGTAACTATGCCCAGCTTTGAATTCTGCTAAAATTCAAGGCATAACACGGGTGGCATTAAATTTCTAATTTCAGATTTTTAAAAGAGATGAAGGGAATACTCAGGAGAAACTCAAGGTGAATTTATCTTTAATTCTCCATAACTTCTAAAATGGAACAGCACTTTAGCAAAGTCAATGTGGATTACACATGATTCATGTACCCTGACCAAGGAAACTGCATATTCAGGGTTTACAGAGCAAAGCACCTACTGAAGCTATAATACCTGTTCTCCAGGACTGGATGGTTGTTTGGGCAGCACTACACCACAGACAGCCGTCACACTGGAAGAGAGGTCAGCTGAAACAAGGTGTCCTTGAATGTACTGGGGCTCCTTTCCCTTATGCCAAAGGGAGGCTTTTGGGTTAGCCAAAATCAAGGCTTTCTCCAAGTCCTGCAGCTGGGCCTCTTCTAACAACCTAAGAGAACAAAAAAAAAAAAAAAAAAAAAAAAGAGTTCCATGAAACCCACACAGAAAACACACAGAAGACCTCCAGGAAGCCCGTGCTTACCTCAATCTGAAATGCACCAATTCGTCACTACTGAAAATCTTCCTTAGGAAGGCTAACTTGTGCTCTTCATTCATGCAGGTCACCAAAGCAAGACAGTTAGCTGTATGCCTGAGGAAAAGGGAAGCACATCAATTCTGCTGACCTACAGCTGATTAAGAAAAGTGCCTGTCCACTAAGCACTAGAAAATGAAATCTTACCTATCACAACATACACTTATGAGTAAAACACAAAGTAAACATGATGAATTCATGTGGTAGTACAGGAAAAAGGGTGAAACTCCATGTATGTCATCTTTTTCTGAAGCAATACTGGATGATTAAGAAGGGGGTAAGAACTAAAAATTCACAGTAACAAAATGATCTAGGGCTGGACAGATGAATCCGCAGTTAAGAGTACAAACCTATAGACAACACCCATACACATAAAATAAATAATTTAAGAAAACCACATCTATCCAGGTGATGATGGCGCACGCCTTTAATCCCAGCACTCGGGAGACAGAGACAGGAAATCTCTGTGAGTTCAAGTCCAGCCTGGTCTACAGAGTGAGTTCCAGGACAGCCAAGGCTACACAGAGAAAGAAAATAAAAAGGAAAACCACATCTAAAGGGTTTTTCTTTGTCCTTCCCCACCGCCACCCAAGTCAGAAGCATAGGCTAAACCACATACCAGCGCACCAAAGCATCATGGCTCCTGAGGAGAGGCACACACACACTCCAGTCCCAGAGCTCCCGGAAAACAAGCTGCCTCTGTTGCAGAAATGTGTGGGCAGCTTCCATTAGGTCCCGGAGCTTCATTCGCCTGCGTCCATAGCGTACCGGGTTAGCGTCGGAACTCTCAAGGAAGAGTCTCTGAAACACTGGGTAGGTGTCCTTGAAATAGCGCAGGGCAAACCTTCAGGAGGGAAGATGGTAGGTATCGTCATTCATTGGTACAAGCAGCCAAGTGCCCATCCGTCCTCAGGGACAGGACTGGGGAAATGACTATCTTCATTCCCTAGAGAAGCAGCCAAGTGCCCATCCGTACTGCTGGACAGAACTGCGGATCTTAACAGAACTCTTGGTACCTCAGAATAGTGGGGAGAATAATGCTGAAGCCACACAGTCCTAAAGACTAAAATCGTTCCGGTTCAGGAACAGGCCCTGGCATGAGACACCAGATCAGCAGCTGCAATCACCAAGGCTTTACCCACAAAAGCAGAGCTATCCTGAGTGATAACTACTAACTGGACTCATAGAACACTTACTGAATTCTCACTACTATGTTACTATCTAGAGATAGGAAAATCCATGCTCTACCTCTTCTTGATATGCTGCTGAGTAAGGGAGAGCCACTTACAGAAACAGAGGAAGAATGAAAACAGAAATGTTCAACTGAATCAGGGAGGCAAAACCAGGTACTTAGGATACATCTTAAAGCATACAGAGGAAAAGCTGGGCAGTGGTGGCGCACGCCTTTGATCCCAGTACTCAGGAGGCAGAGCAGGTGGCTCTCTATAAGTTCCAGTCAGCCTGGTCTACAGAGTTAGTTCCAGGATAGCCAGGACTGTTTCACAGAGAAACCCTGTCTTGAAAAACAAAAACAAAAACAAACAAAAAAAAACCCCAACCAAACAAACAAAAAAAGCATTCAGAGATCTTTATGAGCACACACACAAATAATAATAATAATCATTAATTGCAAATGAAACACAAAGTTCAACAACACATCACCAAGAGAAACAGTATAAAGTTCAAGAACACATCACTAAGAGAAACAGTATGTAACAGGTGGAGAAGGGGAGAATTCTTCTGACAGGAAATAAAGTAAGGAGGCGGGCAGGACCAAGTACTCTCTGTGCTGAGAGGCTATAGTAAACATACTGAATGGTTTCTGCAGATACATTCTTCTCTGGAAAAAAGCTGAGAGTCCATGAGAAACACTGGCACAGACATATGGGCACACATGGGCAGAGGCACACACGAATACCTAAGAGAAATTTAAAATTACCTAGACACAAAGGAAACTAAAGCTGCAACCTACCGAAAGGTACAGGACGCAGCCAAAGCAGTGCTAACTGGGAAGACTATATCTAACAAGCAACTACAAATTAGAAGAAACTAAATACCACCGGGCGGTGTTGTTGCACGCCTTTAATCCTAGCACTCGGGAGGCAGAGCCAGGGATCTTTGTGAGTTTGAGGCCAGCCTGGTCTACACAGTGAGTTCCAGTACAGCCAACACAGAGAAACCCTGTCTCTACCCCCCACTCCCCTCAAAAAGAAACCAAGTTAACAGACAAAAACAGAGTGCAGTAATAAAAACAATGTTACTAAAAGGGGCTTTTCCAAACAGAGAACCAAAATTGCAAACCTTCAGATTTGGGTGGGAAAAAAGGAGAGAGAAGACTGAAAGAATTAGTATTAGGTGTCTACACTCCCAGAACTTGAGAGGATAAGGCAGGAAGATCATTAAGTTCAAAGTCAGCAAGGACCATGTACATACAGAAAATTTCTTTAACTTCCTCTCAATTATGCATGAACATAAAACAGCCTTAAAATACTTAAGTCTTAAAAATAGAAATAACAACTGTATTATCAATTAATATGTTCTTAATGACATTAAGAGTTTTATTATATAAATATGTATAAAGGACTAGAGGTGTAGCTGCATGGTAGAACATGTACCTAGCATGCACAGGGCAACAAAAAACAAGGGAAAAAATACATAAATATTCTAAAAATGACTGGGTTGATGGTTGCACATAACATGAATATACAAAAAGAGCCAATGAATCACTGTTAACTGTGTATGAGCTATGCATGCAGTCTTTTTTAAATTGTACAATCTCCAATATGTGTATAAGATAAATACATGTGAGAAAATGTTAACAGAAGTTTGAGGTTTGTTGTTCATCAAAAACCTAAGACAGAGATTGGTAAGATCAAATGAGTTAATTTACAGTTTGAGCCAGAGGCCAGAGGTGGGGGGAAGGGAGGGTTTGCTCATCTTCTCTTTTTGCCTGAAGCAGCACTACAATTTACAGTAATCTTAGTTCTGAAGACACTTCCTCCTTTGGCAGAGGGACTCAGGCTATTCCCCCCATGAACCCTAAGTCCCTACTATACTGTTACAACATGCTCTTTTTGCCCATTCTGGAATCTTGAAGGATTTGGGGTGCTATGTGCTCTCTAATGCTGGACTGATACAGAAATTGCTGAACTATGCCTGTGACTGAAAGAAAAGCAATAATCATAATACAAGTAAGCACCCACGGCAGAAATTTTCACGTGTCAGATAATCATGCATAGGAACTTTGTCTTGCTGGGTGGTGGTGGTGCACACCTTTATTCCCAGCACTTGGGAGGCAGAGGCAGGTGGATCTCTGAGTTTGAGGCCAGCCTGGTTTACAGGGTGAGTTCTAAGACAGCTAGGGATGTTACACAGAGAAACCTTGTTTCAAACCACCCCACAAAAGACCCTTTTCTTTGACCCAGAGGACAGGGAGGGGAGCTGTGAAATGCTGTCTTCTGGACAGGACATGGTCACTGCAGTCATGAATTCACCTACGCAGCACCAAGCCAAAAATCAGTCAGCATTCCAACAGGCTGCACTAACTGAACTCAATGGATTACAAAAATTAAAAAAGGACATAAAGCAGAGAGGGGATATGCTGGTGGCGGCGGGGGGTGGGGGGGTCTGAAGGGAGTCGGGTGAAACATGCCTTCAGCTTTAGCATTTAGTACTAGCACTAGGGAGGTAGAGGCTGGTGGATGTCTCTGAGTCCCAGGTCAGCCAGGGCTACGTAGTGAGACCCTATCAAAATAAACACATACACCCTAAAAATCAAAATCTCATTATTCATAATCACCCATAGTTCATTTTAACCATACATCGAATCGTCATTTACACACAATTTTTTTAATGTTTTCTTTTATTACAGTGCTGGGAATCAAGCCCAGAGCCTTGCACATGCTAGATTAGTGACCTATCACTGAGTCACATTCTTAATACTCTCTGTACATTTTAAATTTACTATAGCACAGTGCCTTCTATAAGCTGTATTATTTTTGGAACATGGCAAAAAAAATGAAATATACTGCCTTGGAAAAATGAAAAGGTAAGCATTTGTCTAACATTCATTTAAGAACATAAAATTTGCCGGCGGTGGTGGCGCATCTTTAATCCTAGCACTCGGGAGGCAGAGCCAGGTGGATCTCTGTGAGTTCGAGGCCAGCCTGGTCTACAGATAGAGTTCCAGGAAAGGCACAAAGCTACACAGTGAAACCCTGTCTCGAAAAAACAGCAACAACAAAAAGAACATAAAATTTAGCTGCACAGTGGTGTCACACACCTTTAATTCCAGCACTCAGGTGGATCTCTATGAGTTTTAGGCCAAAATCAAACAACAAAAGAACATAAAATTGGATGCTGGTGGGAAAACGGACAGCTAATTCCTAAGCTTAACCAATCTCTAACGTAGTCCTGCCACACTCTGGCAGGAAAGCTCACTAGAAATGGCCCTTCTACCACAGTTCAATGCTAAGGCTACTTCTGTCTGCTTCTCCAACAGCGTATAAAAACACAGCCCCTTCACTGCTTCTTCTGTTTTGTTTTTTTTTGTTTTTTTTTTTTTGGTTTTTCATGACAGTTTCTCTGTGTAGCCCTGGCTGTCCTGGAACTCACTCTGTAGAGCAGGCTGGCCTCAAACTCACATAGCTCTGCCTACTTCTGCCTCCCAAATGCTGGAATTAGAGTTGTGTGCCACCACTGCCCGGCCCTTCATTTTTTCTTATGTGAGGACCAGATGAAAACCATATCAAGCAATATACTGTTTGGAAGGAAAGCCCTTAGTCTTCTCAACTTAAAAACCCACAGGAGACACAACTTCCTACAAATGTAACCTTAAACACATTAGAATCCAGTTCTAACACAGCTGTCCATCTGATGATTTTGGGTGGTGGGAGTGGTACTGGGGACTGAACACCAGGTCTTACGTGATGGTGTCAAGTTGAGGGACACTCCTAGTTTGAAGCTGCTTTGCCCGATGAGATTTTATTATTTATGTGTCTGTGTGTCTGTGTGTGTCTATATGCATGTGAATTTGGGTGCCCGTGGAGGCCAGAGAGTTTGTCAGACCCCTGAAGTGTCAAAAGCTGATGTTAGTGCTGGGAACCATACTCTAGTCCTCTGAAAGAGCAGTAAGAACTCTTAATCCCCGAATCATTGCTCCAGCGCCCTGGAAGCTAGTTCTCCTTTTAGTGATTCCAGAAAAAATTCTCATCCAACTTCACATCTACCTCCTAAGTACATCCTGCCAAATTCTGAGATGACTGAGGACATTATGGCGGTTTCCTCAAACTTGTAATGACAGCCAGGAGTATGGATGCACACCTGTACTCTCAGCACTTGGTAGACTGAGAGATTGAGGCTAGACTGGTGGGGTGCTCAGTAAAAGCTCCTGAGGAGATGGCTGATGCCACCAAGCCTGAACACATGAATTCAACTCCTAGGAAACACATGGCAGAAGGAGAGAACTGACCCTAATCTGTCCTCTGTGCCACCCTCTACAGAATTAAAACTGAATGTTAAAAAAACAAAAACAAGGGGTTGGGGATTTAGCTCAGTGGTAGAGCTCTTGCCTAGCAAGCGCAAGGCCCTGGGTTTGGTCCTCAGCTCTGGGGAAAAAAAAAAAAAAACCCACAGGAGTATGCTATATAGTGGAAGCTGGCCCCAAACTCACAAGCCTCTTACCTCACCCTCCCAAGTGCTTGGTTACAGCAAGGGCCATCCCATCAGACTTAAAAGAAGAGGTTATCACCTCACAGAGAAATATGAATCAAATTGCTACTCACGGAAGAACGTCAGGATGGTTACCAATGAGTTTGCTCATTGACACACTGAGACGTTCATGTAGATCATGGTTAACTTGGCCTCCAGTTTTAATGGCTTCAGCATTTCTTTCCAGCAAATCCAAAAGGATAGGGCGCAACTGGCGACCAAGCAAAAGGGTATAGTCCTTGTCCAGGAGCAACTGTGCCAAGGAATTCAGGATACACTGGCGATCTTGAGGTGTCCACACCTGAGTGAAAAGCAAGACAAATGTCTATGTAAACAATATTCTTTAGTACTGGAAGGATCAGAGATCTAAGTTAGAATCAAAACACTAATTTCTAAATTTCTTAAGTGAGTTCATAATAAAGTATGGTTCTGTTACAATAAAAGATTAGCGTTTGTTACTGAGAGTTCCAGCTCACTGAGGTTACAGACATTTTAGAAAACTAATATTTGGGATTCCATTTTAAATGATATGCAACTTTACTCAACAGTCAATGTTGCAGGGTCTCCACACTGTCCAGGGAATGTAAAACCCAGTGTTCCTATCTCCTTTGCTCTTCGGAAGTGAAAACATAATTCTATGATTACTTCCGGGCATGATACAACACACCTCTAAGAAAGGACATACATATGAAAGTAAGGTATGGCAAGATATCTTATCGGACGATCTTTGGATCACCAGCCCCCAAATAACAACATGGAGACTTGTTATTAATTATGAAAGCTTGGTCTTTACCTTAGGCTTGTTCCCAACGATCTCTTATAAAATAAATTAGCCTGCTTCTATTAATCTATGTTTTACCACGTGGCTTTTTTTTTTACTCCTCCACTCTGTATGTCCGACTTGGTCTGCATCTCGATGGTGAGTGCCTGCCTCTCCGCAGAATCCTCTCTCTCTCCAGAAGTCCTGCCTATTCTCTCCTGTCTAGCTATTGGCCATTCAGCTTTTTACTAAACCAATCAGAAGGCACCTTAGGCAGAGACACATCTTTACAGTGTAAACAAATATTCTACAAGAGTAAGTAAGGTCTGGGTGTAGCTTGGATACAGCTCAGTTACAGAGATAGTACCTAGCATGCAGTGGGCTCTGGGTTCAATTCCCAAAAACAAATGAAGATAAAATTAATTCCTGAAAATAAACCAACCTAAAATTAGCAAAACAAAATTAGTATGAACAACCACACTTTGAGATGCCTGAGGAGGTAAACCACAAAATCCTACTGTGTGGTCTCAGAATGTCCCTAAGCATAAAAAAGAAAACTGAGGTGTGTGTGTGTTTAGGGGGGGGTGGGGGGGGGGGGGGGGTGGGGGGGTGGTATCCTCACACTGCTTGTATGTAGACCAGTTAGCAGAACTTACCCACTGCTCAGCAATGTGTAATATCAGATTTAAATTTCCAAAGTGAGTATATAACCTCTGATCCAATGTTATGACTTCATCCTCCCCAAGCTGCTTTTGGTCATGGTGTTTGATCACAGCAACAGAAACTTAAAATAAGATAGCAAACACACATAACAAAGTTTCCAAAATTACCACTCAAAGGGAAAGAAATTTAACAGATTCGGCCATGACACTGAGAGGTAAATGCACTTTTTAACTGCAGAAATGTCCCTATAAGCAAGTGTTCCTAAAAGACCACTTTAAAGAGGAGTACTACAGTTTGAGGTCAGCCTGGGCTACCCAGTTGAGACCCTGTCTCAAAAAAGGGATTCCATTCCAGGGTTCAAGGGGTTTTGTTAACTTATTTAGGTTTGGTTTGATTTGACACAGAGTCATGCTATGTTTCCCAAGCTGGCCACAAGCTCACAGCAATAATCCTAAATTCTCCACCACCCCATCCAGCCCTGCACCACCAAGTAATGTTAACTATGGGTGTGCAGAGTAAGCCCAGCTTCTGCTGTCAGGAAGTGTGGTTCTAAGCTCCATTTCATACCATGTTCGGAATAATCTTACTAATTTTATCCAATCTTTTTCTAGTTTGTATGGCAATGGGGCTAATCAAAAGAAGATAGACACGTAATTTTCCTATCTTACAGCATTAGAAGGCTATATATTTGGAGACCTACAGTATACTCAGTGGTAGTAGACAATTGGCCTATCATGTACAAGGGTGAGCTTAATACCCAGTACCAGAAACAAACAAATCATGTATTTCTTTTCATCCTAGGTACACAGAGTATAAAAAAGGATATAAAAGTTGCAATGGGTGACTAACAAGTTTCCAGTCTATTATAAAACAGGATTTATGCTGGATGATTTCGTCCAACTATAAGCTAATAAATGCTCTGGAGAGATGGCTCAGTGGTTAAGAGCACCTGTTGCTCTTCCAGAAGACCTGTGTTCAATTCCCAGCACCCATATGGCAGCTCACAACTATCTGTAAACCCAGTTCCAGGGGATCCAACACCCTCACACAGATATACATACAGACAAAACACCAACACACATAAATGCTCTATGTTTAGGATAAACTAGGATATCTGGCAGGTTATGTATATAATTTTATTTTGACTATTTTCAGATATATCCCATTGTAAGCCAAGGAGCATGTGCTGGTGATCTTGGAGGGACTTAAAAAGAAAACATTAATAATTTAATATTTATCTATTTATATTTAAAGTGTATGTGTATTCTGCCTGAACATATATATGCACACCTTGTATGTGCCCACTACCCACCAAGGCCAGTAGAGGGTCAGATTCTCTGGAACTGGAGTTACAGACAGTTCTCGGTTGTCATGTGGGTCTTTGCAGAAATAAATGTTCTTAATCACTGAACCATCTCTCTAGCCCCTTAGAAAGACTTTTACAAATAAAAAATTTAAACTGGTCTTCTAGCACTACCAAAACACTATTATAAATGGTTGGCTTAAAGTAACAAACAGTACTGCCCCATTTATTTCTGGAGTCTGAAGTCAAGGTATTGGCAGAGACACATTCCCTCTGAAACATTTACAGGAGCATCAGCCTTCCTTGACACTTCATGGCTTCTGGCAGTGGCTATCAATCCTTCATGTTCCTTGGCTTTCAGCTACATCACTCCACTCTCAGCCTCTGTCAGAATCACCAAGATCATCTCTCTGCCCTTTGATCTCATTTTTACTTTTGTGATGCATGGTTGGATGGTTAGTATGGTAAAACTGACCAAATCTAGACTCACCTAAGAACACCTAGGAGCATCCTTCGGACACATCTGTGAGGGATTCTCTACAAGGTTAGCCTCTCTGTCAGTGAGGGATTCCCTCGGTTATGTTAACTGATGTGGGAAGAGTCACAAGTGGGGTAGGACCACTCCTGGGCAGATGTGGACTGTGGAAATGGAGAGAAGCAAGCAGCAGCATTCCTCCTCTGGAACCCCAACTGTGGACACTGAGCAGCAGCTTCCTGCTGCCTTGAGTTACCAGTCACAATGCACTGTACTTTTCAATTGTGAACCAGAGTAAGTTTCCCCCTTTGTGTTATTTTTGTCAGGGTATCACAGCAACAGAAAAGGAACTAGGATGATTTCATTATGGCAGCAAGGCTCCATTTCCAAATGACATCACACTGAAAAATAGGAGAGGCCAGGACTTCGCTATTATTTTTGCTGGATTCAAGTTTTGTTTTACAGTGCTATGAATCAAAGCCCTACTACAGAGCCACATCCCCAGCTTTGGTAGACACATTGAACCATTAAACCAGTGCTGTCCTAAGTTTTCTCAATTCCCTACCATGAATAAAACTACCTAATGAGATTTCAAGTAATGAAGGCAAGCATAATGGTACATGCATGTAATCCCCAACAGTTGGGGAGCTGAGGCAAGAGGGCTGCAGGTTCAAAACTTCCTGGGCTACATAGTAAGGTGTGTGGGGTTGGGGGTTAGAGTAGAAAACTAGAAGGAAATGGAAAGCTAAGCAACAGCACATGCTTAGAGTTACTGCTGTTCACAAGGCTAAGGTAGGAGGATGGATTGAGCCCAGAAGCTCTAGGCCAGAATGGACAACTTAGTAAGTCTCAAAACAACAAAACTGAGGACTGGGGACTAGCTTGGCCGATAAGAGTACTTATCTAGCATTCATGAAGCCCTGGGGAATTTGCTCACCAACACATCTAATAGGGGAAGATGGTTCATGTCTGTAACCCCGGCATTTGGGAGGCAAGTCAGGAAGATCAAAAGTTCAAGATCATTCTTGACTACACAACATTCAATCAATAACTAAATTTCTAAAATAAAATGTTTTTATTAAAACCTATGAATGTGTAAATGCAAGACCTGAAAAGAGGGGGCAGCTAGAGTAAGTGCGAGTGTGTACGGGTAGCAGTAACACGGGACAATCATATAACGAACTTTCTCTTTTTGTGCACCAGCCTGTTTCCTGGCTGCTGGGACAATGAAGCACTGAATGTTCAAGGTTTTACCCTCCAAACCCAAGTCCACCACAACACCCAGGTAACTGCACTCTGGGGAAACTGTCTCTTTGTAAGTGAGAGCCCCTGGGGCAGCCTCATGGCTACCTCTTCCTGCTTTCTCACTTTTCTTTCACAAAGCTTAAGTGGGCTTTACTTAGTGGTTAAAAGATATACTAGTCTGAGGGATGCTCAAGACACTGATTACCAAATACTGGGCCAGTGAGAAGGCTCAGCAGGTAAAGGTGATTGCCACCAAGGTGGCCAACTTGAGCTCAGTCTCTAGAACCCACATGGTGAAAGAAGAGAACACCCTACAGACTGTCCACACATATTAAATGTAAGATTAAATAATCAAATAGAAGAAAAGATACTTTTAAGGTGGTTCAGATGCTCTCTTATCAAAACTTAATAACCAATTGGGCATGGTGGCACACTGTAATCCCAGCACTGGAGGCAGAGGCAGGTAAATCTCTGAATTCAAGGCTGGCTGGGTCTACAGGATAAGTTTCAGGGCTGTCAGGGCCAGAGAAACCATGTCTTGAAAAACCAAGAAAAAAGCAAAATCTAGCAACCAATTCAGTTCCTTTGCTATAACGACTAGTGTTAAGTCTCAAACGCAGGCCAAGTCTCACTCAGTTCCTGTGGCTCCTCCCAGCACTTCTCACCTGCCCCCTCCCCAAACCTCTCCCTCCCAGGAGCTGGACTTCTCTTCCCCAGCCTGACCCTATATAACTCAGCCATTTGGGCCATGCTTCTGGCTACGTAGCCAGCTAACCCGGGCCACCTCTCTTGCTCTCCCTCCCCTCTCCTCTCATGGTCGTTTCGTCTGCCGGCCATGTTGAGCCTGGACTCCTTCCTCTGCCTGCTTTCTCCCTTATCTCTACAATACAAATTCTCTCCATACTTTAGGGGCAGGCATGGCTCCTTTTATTTCATATTTTTTCATTCAATTAACACAATTATTCAGATTTATCCAAGTTCCCAAAAGCAGCCCAGGAAGAAAGGGAACCATTTTTCATATTTGTGGGTTTGCCTATTTATTAAACTGAGATAAAATGAAACTAGTACACTGTTTGAATTCACCTCTTCTCAAAGTTGAGTTAAGTGTGTAAGTTTCCTTTGTGATTTTTTATCCCAACTAAGTTACTTATAATTTCATTTGAATTCACCTCTTCTCAAAGCTGAGTTAAGTGTATAAGTTTCCTTTTTGATTTTTTATCCCAACTAAGTTACTTATAATTTCATTTATCAAATAATTATTTTGAGCAAAAGAACTCTAACATACCCGATAAACCTGAAGTATTAAGGAAAAAAAAAAGCTGCACATGGTGAAGTATTCAAGAGGCACTTGAGCAGCAGAGGCAGGCAGATCTCTGTGAGTTCAAGGTCAGCCTGGTCTACATAGTTGGTTCCAGGACAGTCGGGGCTACCTTGCCTTAAAAAAAAAAAATTACTTCTCTTTCCACATGTACACTAGGGAACTGTTACTATTACAAAGAAGCTGAATTAGGAACAGCCTGAAAGTGTCATCCTATCCTTGAAGCATTGAAAGTTTTTCAAAACTGTTCTACAAAGAAACTGTTTGAATATCACAATTTATAGGTAGATTAATCTGCTCACTCTGTAGTTATCACATGCCTCATGCAAGACATGGTACTGGACACCAGAGCTACTGTTGTGGAATAATCTTTTTGTACACTGTGAAAATGTATCTTTGGCAAGATGCCTTCCGATGGGTTTAATAAAGAGCTGAATGGCCAACAGCTAAGCAGGAAGAGGTTAGGTGGGACTTCTGGGCAAAGAGAGGAGAGGAGGAGATTAATCTAGGTGTGGGAGAGATGCCAGAGGACAGAGAGAAAACAGGAGGTACAAGACAGCAGAGGTAAAAAGGAACGAGGCAAAATGTAGATTGATATAAATGGGTTAATTTAAGTTGTAAGAGCTAGTGGGACAATCCTGAGCTATAAGCTGAGCTTCCATAATAAGTCTCTGTCATTTTTTTTTTGTGAGCTGGCAGTGCCCCCCTCCCAAAATCCATTTACATATAGCATCCAACGTGGGGGCTTGAATATCCAAACATAGGGCCTGAGAAAGCTAAGAAAAGTTCTGGACAAGGAGCTGGATGTGGCTTTCTAGTCCTGCAGTCTCTCAGGCAGACCTGTGTTTGGTGTACAGAGGTGGCATATAAAGGTACAGGCTTGCAGATTAGAGCCAGCCACCAGCGCCATGTGCTAAACTGAACAGCGCATCTGACATGACAGATTAAGATTTGTCTCACTTGATCAGAGAATGCTGCAGGTGCTCAGTAAAGGCAGATCCAGACGGGGGAAAAAAACCGTCTAAACAGGTTACAATGTGTTTAATAAAATGTGTGTAGGCTTAAAAAAAAAAGGTAAGAAAATGGGTATAGACAGTCATAGAAAAAAAAAGTTTATAAATAATAAAGTCTTTAAAGGAAGAATAAGCCGGGCGTTGGTGGCGCACGCCTTTAATACCAGCACTGGGAGGCAGAGGCAGGCAGATCTTTGTGAGTTCGAGGCCAGCCTGAGCTACCAAGTGAGCACCAGGAAAGGCGCAAAGCTATACAGAGAAACCCTGTCTCGAAAAACCAAAAAAAAAAAGGAAGAATAAAATAAAAAGCATAAACCACGTAAATATGGAAAATACACAGGGAGTCTGGATCCTATATGGTGTCTTGTTGGCTTTGAATTTTCTGAATGCTGATGAGCAAATAACAGCTGCTGAGAGACATGTGATTGTAAGAGGAACTGCTGAATTAAATCAGCATAGATACTTTTAGAATGCCTTAACTTTAAAATGGAAGTCAAAAAAATGTATTGCTCTGTGGAAGAGGTTACGCTTTTGTTTCCACAGAAAATGAAAGGCTGTGGATTCATTCAAGGTTGATAGAGATCAGGTTTGATCAGGGTAGACCTCCTGAAAATCCTGACTACAGACATAAAAAAATAAACCTAGAAAAAATACAAGACAGGTGACATATATTTTACCTGCTCAAGCATAAAACAAAAATCATCTTTGGCTGGCTTGTGTACAACATACAGTCCACACATGTGTTAATGCAGATATGTTACCTTTGGAAGTTTATATGTTTTCAGAGCAAGGGGGCCAGACACCAATAAAAACGGGTGGCCCGGGTGACTCAGACTCTCAGAGTGTCTGCTGCAGTTTCCTCAGAGTTCTGCATCCAGAACAGCTTCAAGGCTGCTAGCTGAGATGGTCCAGCCTCACAGACTATTCTAGCCAGGACTTGATCATTATCCTAATACCAGAGGACAGAGAGGAAACAGGAGGTGCAAGATGGAAGAGAGGAGGAGCTGGAGAGATGGCTCAAGGTTGGGAGCACTGGTTGCTCTTTCAGAGGACCCAAGTTCAATTCCCAGCACCCATATGATAGTTCGTAACTATCTATAACTTCAGTTCCAGGGGTTCAGACACCTTCACATAGACACACATGCAGGCACACCAATCCACATGGAAATAAAGAAATCATTTAAAAAAAAAAAAAGAAAGAAAGATGGAAGAGAGGTAAAACGCAGTGAAGCAAAACATAGATTAATACAAATGGGTCGATTTAAGTTATAAGAGCTAGTGAGACAAGCCTAAACTATAGGCTGAGCTTTCATAATTAACAGTTAAGTCTCCATGTTGTTTTTTGTGAGCTGGTGCTCCCTGCCCACTCCATCTACAAGCTGGTCCTTCTAAGGATGTTCTCAACTGCTAGTCTACTGAAACAAAGGGGAAGTGAACAAAAGGAAACAACTCTTCCTAGAGTTCCTAGTGAAGACAACTGCAAAAAAGCAGTCTTCCAGAACAAACAGAAGTCAACTGAAAGAGTGTAGCTATTCAGGCCTGTAAGTTTTCAGGGGCAGCCAGTGACTCAGTTACTTCTTCCCTTGGCATCCACATTCCACATGCTCACAAGCAGGGCAACCTGACAGCCAGAAGGAAAACCACCTTCAGGTGTGCCTTCTGGGAAGTATGTTCATTAGGTAGCTCTGAGCCCTTATGACCTCTAAAGCTCTAGAAAAGGCCCGATGCTCCCAGTAACCTGCTCTGCTCCATAAATACACCAAACTAAAATAAAGTTGTTCTCTTTTCCACATGAAAAGAACCCAGTCTGTGTATCACTGCGTGCATTTCTCTTCTCTTCCATAAACTCCAAGTTTTAGCTTTTGCCACACTAACCACAGCAAAAGAGAGGAAAGACAAGCATTCTATAGTAAATGCAAGAAGGGATGATACAGTGACAGCAGCAGGGGACTGGAGCCTGTCAACCTGTGATCATACAGCAAACTGCCCAACATGTGCAACGTTCTGGATCCTACTGCAGCATCAAAAGAAATTAAATGAACAAACAATAAAAAGGAAAATATAGACAAATTTAGTGAAACAAGTTTGTAGCCACATGTACTATGTATGGAGTCTGAGGACCAGGGGTGAGTGGGGGTGGTGTTTCAAGTCTAGTCTGGAAAACACAGCAGGATGTCTAAAAACTATTATTACTGCAAATAAGGATAGTAATAAATTAGGGCTAGAGTAGTTCAATGGCAGAGAGGTTGCCTAGCATAGTGAAGCCCTGGGTTACAGCCCAAAATATTAAATAATTTATATTAATAATTTAATATAAATATTAATTTAAATATTAAAATAATAATTACTTCAGTTGTTTGTTGAGGACTCAGTGCCAGGCACTTCGGGTAAAATTCCTCACCTGTATTTTCTAGTCATCAGAGCAGCCTTATGTACAGCAGTTACCACAACAAACATTATCCATGGCATTTATAATCCTCCAGGTATTTTTTTCCTCATAGCAGCCCATAAACTGCAGACTATCATCCCCATTTTACAGATTAGAAACTGAAGAAAAGAAAAAGTTTGAGGCCAGTCTATACTACAAAGTTGAGGCCAAGTCTCCAAAAATAAACAAAAGCTAAGGTTGACAAAGCTAGCAGAAGCTCAGAAAACTCCAATCACAGAGCATAAGCCTGAGGAGTTATTGATATAGCTGAAAGTTGTATTGTTTTGCTGTGGCAGTACTGAAGATCAACCCTGATACATACGAGGCAGGAACAGACTCACTCACCTACATCACCAGCCCAGAGTTCTTGCTCTACAATTACTACCTACAACTATTCTACTTTAAAGCCACCATACATATTTAATCAAGAAACAGAGATTGACGTTAAGTAACTTGCAGAGGAGTACAAATGCAATTAAATAAAAGAAAATGGAGAGGGCTAGAGAGCTAGCTCAGCAGTTAAGAGCACTTGTTCTTGCAGAGGACCCAGATTCCATTCCTAGCAACCACAGGGCAGCTCTCAACCACCTCTACTTCTAACTCCATTTCCAGGGGACCCAATGCCCTCTTTGAGATTTGCAGACACCAGGCAAGCACATGATGCACATACATACATACACTAA
>CABHPH010111763.1:0-59315 GCA_902168325.1 Peromyscus nudipes
TATATATATATATATATATATATATATATATATATATATACATATGTTTTTCAAGACAGGGTTTCTTTGTGTATCTTTGCACCTTTCCTGGAGCTCACTTGGTAGCCCAGGCTGGCCTCGAACTCACAGAGATCCGCCTGCCTCTGCCTCCCGAGTGCTGGGATTAAAGGCATGCGCCACCAACGCCCGGCTATATTTTTTTTATTTAAAATTTTTTCTTCTTTCCTTTTACATACCAATCTCTGTTTCCCCTCCCTCTTCTTCTTCTATCCCCCCCCCCCAGTCCCCCATCCCACCTCCATCCCTTCCTCATAGAGAGTAAGGCCTCCCTTGGGTAGTCAACACAGGTTGTCATATCATGTTGGGGGCCAGACCTAGCCCCTCCCCTCTGCATCAACGCTGAGTAAGGCATCGCACCATAGGGAATGTGGTCTAAAAAGTCAGTTTGGGTACCAGGGATAAGTCCTGGTCCCATTGCCAGGGGACCAACAAAACATCAAGCCACACAACTTTCACCCACATTCAGAAGGCCTAGTTTGGTCCCATGCAGTCTCCTCAGGTGTCAGTCCAAAGTCCATGAGCTCCCATTAGCTTGGGTCAGCTATTTCTATGGTTTTTCCTATCATGATTCTGACCCCCTTGCTCTATAATACTTCCTCCTTTTCTTCAGCTGAACACAAGGACATTCACTCAACCATGTTCATAGCAACACTATTCATAATATCCAGAACCTGGAAACAGCCTAGATGCCCTTCAACAGAAGAATGGATAAAGTAAATGTGGTACATTTACACAATGGAGTGTTACACAGCGGTAAAAAAACAATGTCATCATGAGGTTTGCAGGCAAATGGATGGAACTAGAAAAAATCATCCTGAGTGAGGTAACTCAGACACAGAAAGACAAACACCGTATGTATTCACTCATAATTGAAAGTTAGACATAAAGCAAAATATAAGCAGGCTACAATCCACAACCCCAGAGAAGCTAGGTAAAGAGGGGGACACTAAGAGGGACACACATGGATTGCCCCAGGAAGGGGAAAGTGTTAGGATCTTCTGGGTAAACTTAGAGGGGTGAATAGAGGGGAGGGGACAGGAGGGGATGGGAGGTGGGAACATGGGGGAGAGGCTGGGAGGGAGAGCTATGAAAGAGTTGTCTTAACAGAGTGTACCATTAGGGGGATGGGGAGAAATCTGCAGCTAGGGAAAACCCTGGCTCACAGATTGTCCCCAGCTAAGACTCATAGCAGTGCTGGAGAGGGTGCCTTCTGCTGTACTCAGATTGATATCTACCCTAATTGTCGTCATAGAACCTACATCCGGTGACTGATGGAAGCAGATGCAGACACTCACAGCTAAGCACTTGGTCAAGATCCTTGATTAGTTTTCACTGAGACTACTGAAGCATCTTGTACCTCACAAGATACAAGTAATGGCATCCACAGTACACATTCCCACCAGTAGCCGTCACAGGAAAACAGAGTGCAACAGAAATTGTCATTATGCTACTGGTTTGGAAGAATTGTCATAACAAAATAGCATGTACTAATTTCTACAACAGAGATTCATCTTTTCAGAGTCCAAGTTGTGAGTGTCAGAAATTTTGGTTGTTCCTAAGTTCTCTCTCCCTTTGTCTTCATCTCAGCCCGCTGCTGTCTGCCTCCTCACTTGCCCTTCCTTCATGAGCGCATCTCTCTCCTCTTGCTCATGCATTGGGAATTCCTACTCACATTGGATACACTCTACATCTTTCAATTATTTGATCACTGAATAGCTCTCATACATTTATTTTTATAGATGAAGCACAATATTTTTTATGCTGTGAGCCTTTTTACATCTCTATTATCTTTCTAAACATTTTACCTGTAGCTCTTCTTCTCAGTTTTCCATGGCCTAAGATTTTATTAAGGACTAGTCTTCACCAGGGAAAATCATGCTAGTTTTTATCCAATAGCACTGATTAACGATAAATGATTAGCACTGAAAGCATACATACAAGTAACATTATATGGATAAAGTATATTATATTTGGGAATACATGTACATATGTATATGCATGTAATAACAGTTAATAAAAAGAGGCCATTGAATTTGAAAGAGAGAAGGAGAGGTGCATGGGAGGGTTTGGAGAGAGAAAGGTAAGGAGGAAGCATACTTATAATCTCAAAAATAAAAGAAATAATTAAAAATAAAATTATAAGTTAGCTTGCCATTATTTGTTTTTTTTATAAAACTTCGTCTTCTTTATTTTGCATTATTTTAACTTCAGAACAAAATAAACAAAACAACAACAAAACACAAAATACAGAATGCCCCACCTTCCTATTCTGTGGCAGGAAATTTTCCTGCCCTAAGGTAAAAGGATAGGATAGAATAGATACTCTAGATGTGAGCAGAGAGCCAGGCGGGTCAGGCCCAGTCCAGGCTCCTGCTGAAACCACAGGAAACTATAGGCAGTGTGGGCTTCCCAGGGGAGTCTCTGGCACACTGTTTCCATGCATAGGCACACTTCAAGTGAGGGGATCTCATCAGGAACAGCAGCACAAGGCTCCCTGCTGTCACCTTCATCAGTGACTAAAAAGAAAGACATGAGATTTGAGCCGGATGACAGTAAGTGTGACCAAGGGCCCAGACAGTTCCATGACTTGCCACCTGTATCTCAAGTCGTCTAACTCACCCAGGCCTAGTTTGATCATGTCATGGGTGCAGTTGGAGTGGGTCTGGGAATTCTCAAGGGAGAAACCAGACGAGGCCAGAGCAGGTTCAAACAACAGCACCACCAGGTCCTTGACAGTTTTATCATTTTTGTCCCCTCAAACCTGCTGTAGAGTCTCTAGAGTGGGGTGGGGCAGGATTGATGTAGCCCACCGTGGAGTTATCTTGAAGTGCCTGGGTCTTCATGACCCTCTCCACACTGGCTCTCCAGCCCCAGGTGCTTGTGACACAAACCTTGTGGACATTGTCACCTTAGTTTTTAGGGACTGGGAGATGAACAATCGGAGCTGCTCTGGAGGCTGAGTTTTCAGGAGGGTGGGTTGACTCCAGGGGTTCAAGGATTACCTTTTCAACCTTCTTATCCAAGACCTTCTTCATGAAATGGCAGAGATTTTCGTACTGCTTTGCTCTCCTCTGTTTTCTTCTTTCCTTCCCACTATCTGGTAGGTCCAGGCACTCTTTAGTCAGAGAGACCAGGCACTTTCCATCAAATTCCTTGAGCTGCTGCATGCAGTGTTCATCAACTCACTCAGTCACACACACCACAACGAAGTCCGGCTTCTGCACATGCTACACATAGGCAGAGTTGGCCACCTGCTCTTTGCTCTGACCAGTGACAAAGCAGATGGACTTCCGTGTCTCCTTGGTGCCAGACACATACTCTGACAGAAAGTCGTGGCTGAGCAGTGTGATCGTGGAGGAGCTTAGAGAGGTGCCTACAGTTAGTGGAATCTTCATGGATTTCAAGCTTCAAAGTCTTGGAGAATATCATAGAATTTCTTGTACTTTTCTTCATCTTCCTGATAACTCAGAGAAGAGCTCACGGCTGAGGTACTCAGATATCAGCTCATCGCAGCTGTCCATGAACACACAAGGGATATACAGTTTGATGTTTTTCTTTTTCTTATTCTTAAAATAGTCAAAAGGACTTGCCAAGGACTGAAGAGCAATGTCTTGTATTTGAAGTGACCTTCTACAGAGAAACGTTCAAAAAACAACAACAAACAAAAACAAAAAACAAAACAAAAAACAGTAGTATATTTCAAGAGAAGAACGCCTCAAGTCCCAGTATCAAGCATCTAACACTGGAAAATGCCGCACTCCTAAAGTCCTAGGAATAGAGTAGAAACTATGGGCAGCTCCAGAGAAAACAATCCTAATACCAAGTCAACTTAGAATGCTAGTCCTGAGAAATATATCTCCAATCAGAACCCCTGCTGTGATGTCCACCATCTGGATTCCCACCAGAAGGCAAAGTGAAATCACTGCCCAGCACAGGTCTTTCTGAGTAGTTTCTAGTGAATAAAGTCATGCGGTTACTTAGCTTTCAGTTACCAGCTACTGACTGGTTGGGAAAGGTGTGCTCTACCATCTCAACATTTTGCAAACCACACCAGTTTATAAAACAAGCACCTTGACTGCTAACTGGTCTTGCCTGTCTTTGTCAGGCTATTACAGTTTTAACTATTTTCCTCCTTAGTGAAGTCAGCAGGGGTTCTGGTCCACATTGTCCTAGTCCCTATTCAAATCTTTCTGATCAATGTCTTTCTTCTTAATCTTATTGGCTTTCCCTTTTTTACCATTGACTCTGTCATCCTCACCTTTATCTTACTTCTTACCTTTCTCTTCTGTCTTATCTTCACTGACCTCTCATTCCTTCTCCAACCCTGTCAAAGTTGGAAGGGTCTTTCAGGCTTTCATAACAAATCTTGTCCAAAAAAATACTAGGTTTATTTAAAAAAAAAAACACACAAGAAAATGGTAAAATAGTCTATTGTTTTGGATGCAAAGATAAAAGGCTTCAACTAGTTTATTTTGATTTATGAATAGACGTATTACAATATAACACCAACAATGTCTAAACATAAACCTATTTTATAATATTATTTTCAAAGTACAAGCTAGAAGATATTCTTCTTCCAAGTCTTTCTTCTTTTATGGGTGTATTGAAAATTATTTCTTATTGTAATTTTAGTCATTTTTATCATACAATATTTAGACAAGCTTTTTCTTTTCCTTCTTTGCTTTTTGTTTGTTTGTTTTGCTTTTTTGTTTTTTGTTTGTTTGTTTGTTTTTCAAGATGGGGTTTCTTTTTGTAGTCCTGGCTGTCCTCACTTTATAAACCAGGCTAGCCTTGAACTGACAAGATCCACCTGCTTCTGCTTCCTAAGTGGTGGGAATGAAGGTGTGCACCACCAATACCAACCCTAAAACCATATTTTAAACTTTAAATTTCCTTTTTTTTGTTGTTGTTTTTTGTTTTTTGGGACAGGATTTCTCTGTGTAGCTTTGGTGCCTGTCCTGGATTTCGCTCTGTAGACCAGGCTGGCCTCAAACTCACAGAGATCCCCCTGCCTCTGCCTCCTGAGTGCTGGGATTAAAGGCGTGCGCCACCACCGCCCGGCAATAACGTTACTTTTAATGTGGTATGAAAGTAGTTTTTTCAATATTCTCAAGAAGGTTAAAGTAATCGCTATATATTAATGTTCATTTTATCATGCATGTTTCCATTATATTTTAAATTTTTCTCATATCTTTAATAAACAAATGCAATTGATATGCTGATTTTGATATGCAAATAAATCAATATTATTTTAATTTCTTTTCATCCATTGACATAGTCCAAATGTCTTGCCAAATTGTACATCAGCATTTTTTAGTTAACCAGAATAATGAATAAACGTTTTGCTTGTCATTCAAATTCAAGTTTCTCTTCCAAGTCTTTAAAAATATATGTTAGAGTCTTTAAATTTTTGCGTTATGCATATTGTGAGTTTTGGAGAGCTTTATAATGTGAAAGCTGTATCATTACATTTACCCATTAAAAAATCAACTTCAAGAGTGTTTAAAATACACCATCCATCACTGAACTGAAAATAACACATAATTATTTCAAATACCAACTTAGTCAACAACTCCAGGAGCTGTGCATTTTCTTCAAGAAGATTGAAGCAATGAGTTGCAGAGTACCTATTATGCGTAATTAAGCTTTAAAACGCACATCAGTAGTCTCATAGCACTGTTTTAAAAACAGCTTTGTTGTCATGTGACTGGCAGTAAAAGTCATTCCGAAGCAGGTCGCCTCTACCCCAAACTGGCTTCATTCTACTGAATCTAGTCACAGAGTTTTATCCCAAGGATAAATTTAAAAATTATAACTAAAGATTTCAGTTATAATAATGGGCATGATTGTCACCAATTCCTTAATATTTGGGGACCAGGGGCAATTTCTTGTTTATTTTGTTTGATATGTCGTTTTATTTGATCAGTATCTCTTTATTACTTTGCTTAATTCAGTACTTTAGGGATAAATAAGTCACTATTTTTATTGACATCCAAATTTTCATGCAATAAATCAGATTCAGCAATTATAATAAATTTCTATTTTGAAAACAAGTTTAATCCATTTACTTTCAAAGTAAGCAAAAGTAAAATCTGCAATTATTTTCTTCAGAATTTCAAAGTAATATTAAATATTTTATTTCATTTCTTCTTATATATACTGATCTGGTGCACTTTATTTTTCTCTTTGCGAATGTGTACTGGTCAAACGTAGATTGGTGTCTGTAATCATCCATGAAAATTCTTATACCTTATTTATGAAGAAGCTTCTTCAATAAAACCTGGACTTTGCCAAAGTCTAGTCTCATTGTCTAGCTTATTGTGTGTAGAGGATCCTTTATCTTTCTCTTCTAAGGCTGGAATTGCAGGCAGGCCTTCACACCTACCTGAAAGTTAAGTGGCTTCCACAAATATGAACTCATTTCTTGTCCTTGTGCCTGGGTGGCAGATGCCATAACCATTGAGAAGTCATCCCCAGCCCCTGCCTAGTACATTTTACTTAATTAGTACATACTGTGTATAAAGTATCCTCCCGTGCTACTCTATGAGTCATACTAAATTTCAAGAATTTTAGACTGTGTACACACCAAGTGTGAAAAGAAACCTTGTGTATTCTCTTCCATTAAAATCGTCTAACACCATGACCACATTAAAAAATCATCATTATTAATACTGTCATTTAATATGCTTGAAAAATAGCTTGACTTTTTAAAGATTATATTTCCTAAGTATAAGGTACCCAATCAGATAGTCCAGGCTTGATGGTCACTAACCACTAACTAAATAAATTAAATATGAGTAGAGTCATAGCATAATGGGGAGACAGTTCCCCATATACATCTTTCCTCCCTGTGAGTAACTTTTACTGCCAGGAATTTGTTACATCTAGATGAGTTGTTGGCCAAAGGTTCCCCTTGAGAAACCTCGAACAGCTCTTGTCTATTGCCAAGGATATTAGTTGCTCTCCACAAACTGAAAGTAAGGCTCTATTGCTGAATATAATACTACATATCACATGGAGAAATTGTACTGGTGTCTTACTAGAACCTTCATTCCTACTGACGAGTGTTCACGATACCGGAAGCCACTGTGCATCCTCCCAGAGGAGAAAAGTAAACAGCAACCCAACTACAAAGCCTGTGATCTACAACAGTGCCTTGTCTGTATGACATGTTGGTGCAAGAGTGGTACAAATATAGTGAGAGTAAACAACAACCACTCCCTGATTGAATTTAAGGTCCACTTCACAAGACAGAATACTTTGCTTTAATTATTAGCAAATATTTTAATGGTGGAAGCTCAACATTTGAGGAGTTTGTAACAAAGATGGGCTTGTTTGATAGAAGGTCAACGGAGAAATGGATGAGATCTACATGAACAGACTGGACATGAGTGGGGGTAATGAGGGGCGAGGGGCGAGGGAAAGAGAACTTGGGAGAGCGGGAGATCCCAACTGGATCAAGAACAGAGAGGGAACACAAGGAACGTTCATGGTAAATGAAGACCACATGAGAATAGGAAGAAACAAAGTGCTGGAGAGGCCCACAGAAATCCACAAAGATGTCCCCACAATAGACTGCTGGCAATAGTCGAGAAATAGCCCGATCTGACCTACCCTGGTGATAGGATGACCAAACACCCTAATTGTCATGCTAGAAACCCCATCCAGTGACTGAGGGAACTAGATGCAGATACCCACGGTCAGGCCCCTGGTGGAGCTCCGGGAGTCCAATTGGCGAGAAGGAGGAGGGTTTATGTGAGCTAGAGTTGTTGGGACCAGGGATGGATGGAATACAGGGACAAGTGGCCAAACGAATGGAAACACATGAACTGTGAACCAATGGCTGAGGGGCCCCCAACTGGATCAGGCCCTCTGAATGGGTGAGACAGTTGATTGGCTTGATCTGTTTAGGAGGCATCCAGGCAGTTGGACTGGGTCCTGTGCTCAGGGCATGAATTGGCTGTTTGAAACCTGGGGCTTAGTAGAGACCCTTGGCTCAGCCTGGGAGGAGGGGACTAGACCTGCCTGGGCTGAGTCCACCAGGTTGATCTCAACCCTCGGGGGAGTCTTTGCCCTGGAGGAGATGGAAATGGGGGGTGGGCCGGGGGGAGGGGGGCGGGGTGGCAGGAGGGATAACGGGGGAATCTATGGCTGATATGTAAAATATGTAAAGTTGAATTATATTGTAAAATAAAATAAAATAAATTAAAAAAAAAGAAGGTCAGAATATAAACAACAAAGTACAACAAGAATGAAACAGAAAACAACAATCTCACTTCTAGAAATTTCTGTGAGAATAAAGTCAGTACATTAACCTTATATAAATGTCACCATTCAAAGCAGGAATTCATAAAACTGAAAATCTAGAAATTTTGCAATATGGTTAAATGGCAAATAGTACAATTATATGACAAAATATTCTTCAGATATGAAATTAAAGAACTAGATGTCCATATACTTACCTGGATAGATTTATACAAAAATATAAATAGAGCCCGCAAATGGCTTTCATTCAGAATGCAATGATCCCTTTTTTCCACAATAATAGACACAATAAAAACTGTAGCCATTTGCAAGGTACAGGGTGATCGTTACATAGAAATGAATGTTGTCCACATTATTCCCAAACAAGAAAACACAACTATAATGTGAAAGTATTCCAGACCCAAGAGGTGGCTACTCCTGAAAATCTGACAGCAGCAGATGCTAAATGAAAGTGTAGAACTCTGGAAAAGCCATTCATCAAGGGAGCTTATGTTACAGTTTCTTTGGGATGATTGAAGTTTATCACGAATTTAAATTTACCCATCAATTATAACATGATTCTTTTATCCCTAGATATTATCTACAAAAATAAATAAGTAAAATAAGCATGTGAACCCTAAGAACAAAGAGAAGAAGAATATCCAATATCCATGCTATCGTTAAAATAGCACCAAATTAAAAAGAGATGAAATGATATTTACATAGTATTAAAAATATTTCATTATGGGCAGCAATGTAGAGTAATCTTAGAAGCAATATACTTATTGCACACAGACACACATAGCATATCGCTTAGGATTCCACTCAGCTGAAGCTCAGAAAGGAAGAAAATTGTATATGTCGACATAGAAATGAGACCAGTGCCCCGCAATGTGGGAAACTGACCTTGACTGAAAAGAAGGAGGTTCTCTGAAGCTGAACAAATCCATCTCTCTATCTTGACTGAAGAGTAGACTGAATGAGTGTGCTTCCAGCTTGAAACTTACTCAAGGGAATTTAAAATCTATGCATTTACTTGAATTGCTGAAAACCTTTAAAAGCTAAGCTCTTAGGCAATTGTTTTTTGGAGTTGGCTACATTGGAAGATATATGCTTTGTTTCATTACAAAAAAAGTTTGCCTTCTTTTTTTTAAGTATCTAGTATTTTAATTGAAACAGAAGATTAAGAAATAGGTACAAAGCACAATAGCATAGTAAATTAAACAAGAAGAATGGGTTTTTGTAAGGCAGATATGGAGAGCTTTGAAATAAGCTCCTCTGAAGGAGTAATTGATTTTACAATTACAGCATTTTTATCTCTTGCTTTTCTAAGTCGTGGCCTTTGCCCCATTCCACTCCAGGCATCCATCTGCTGAGGGTAAGATTAAAATGTGTTACAGATGGAGTGAAAGAAGAAATACCTATGCAGTATTTTTGACATTCAAATTGGATTATACACAAACAATATGTCTGAAAGGCCAGCTATTACCCTCAGGAAGGATTTTCAGGATTTTCTATATTGCTTATTTTCCTTTTACATATCAACAGCTATACTCCAGAGGACTCCAATAATTCAGTTTCCCCAGGAGAGAAGAGGGAGTAGATATACCTACAATGGCTAAGTGAAAAGCATATAGGAGTGGCAGAAGCCTGGCTGCCTTCCAGCTTGAGAGTATCAGAGAGAATGAAGCTAGCATTCAAATGTGCATTTTGATTTTTTATTCTTGGAAAAAGAGTTGAGCATTAGCACAAAATGTTTAGTGGCCAGAGACCTGTCTTGGTCCTGTAGTATCTCACAAGTTATTCCATCCTCCACAGACAACTACTGGCTACAGGACAATCTTAGCAATTTCCCAGCACAGCATGATTAGAGCAAGGTTCTCTGTGCAATCAAGGATTCTGTTGGAGTATAGAGGAACTCAGAATGGATCAGAATGGAGTCTGGATTTATGAGGAAGGTGATATAGTGGGGCCAAGTTAAGAGAGAAAGGCAAAACTCATGAACATGATAAAGGACTTTGATCATGACTACCCTCTTATAGAAAATACTATATTGAAAGAATAAGTGAAATACTATATTAACCATTTATATCCTTCATGAAGTCCCAACAAAATCTCTGCCTGAAAAAGTATGACCCCAGTTGATGTGCTAAGAAGAGTGAAGAAATCTTGTGGGGCCCCACCTTTATACAAAGAACTACAGGCAACTAAGCAGTGCTGAAAGCCAAACAAATAGTTGTGCTCAGGGGAGATGCTCTGGTTATTATCCAGTACCAAGTGGTCAGCTTTGGAATCATGTACAGAGAGGCAACATTATACAGACTGAGTGGTTATATTTAGATATTTGGTAATATATATCAACAATAAAGAAAAATAGGCCATGAATTTGAGGGAAAGCAATGAGGGATACATGGGAGAGGTTGAAAGAATGAATGGGAAGGGGCTAAAATGATGTAGTTATATTTTAATTTTATTTTTTAAAATGGCCCTTGCAAAGGTTTTTTTTTTTTTCTCCATCTATTTCAACCAACAGATGCAGTAGTTATTTATTGGAATGACAGTGGATTGGTGATGCAATATATGGACAAGAAAGTGTTGTGGGTATTCTGCCATTTGGTCTAACAATCAATTGGAGTGTTTTAATCCAATGGGCATGGTCTTCTCTGAAGATTTGTGACCCTTTTAGAATTTGTGGCAGAAAGGTCATGATCTCTTGGGCTGGACAGAGTAGGTAGCAAGTGGTGGAGAAGCGTGGCTTGCAGTTTGCTTCCCATCTTCCTTGAGCAGAACAACAGGGCAGCAATGGCAGAATCAGCATAAGCATCAGCCTTGTTCAGTGTCGTGAGTGTACCTCATTCATTTAATTCCTTAATAAACTTTACCTGGTCCCAGATTCCCAGGAACCACATTACCTGGCATCTCACATTGGGCACCATATGCAAACGGGAGTTTTCCTGTGTCCTGTAGTCACTCTCAAATAATCACTCAGAGGCTTAATATAAATTATAAATGCTTGGCTGGTAGCTCAGGCTTATTACTGACTAGCTCTTATACTTAAATTAACCCATAATTCTTATCTATGTTTAGCCATGTGGCTTGGTACCTTTTCCCAGTATGATATTCTCATCTTGCTTCCTCTACTTCTGGCTGGTGACTCCTGACTCCACCCTTCCTCTTCCCAGAATTCTCCTTGTCTGGTTGCCCACCTATACTTCCTGCATGGCTACTGAACAATCATTGTTTTATTAAACAAATTCAAGTGACAAATCTTTAGAGTGTACAAGAAGATTATTCCATAGCATTTGGATACAAGAAAAGTGACTGCCAAACTTTGGCAAGATAAGGTAAGACAAGTCCTTCAAAATTCCCTGCTTCACAGGAAAGTCTGTCAGACATGCTAGGCCTTTAGGCCAGAGTTATCTACCCCAACATTGCAGAGAAATTTTGTGTGACTGTCCAGGCAGCTTAAGGTCCCTGTCATTAGTTAACATTTCACCCTTCTGGGGTCTTGATGGAGCTGAAAACTAAATAGTTATTATTATAGTTCTCCTTAGTTATGATAAAAGATAAATTAGATATGAAACTTTAGACTCACAAAGATAGAGTATTTTCTTTAATTTTGCCAAATACAGGCAGACTGGATATTGTAACTGATTCTTGCTTGATAACTGTTTTTGTTGTATGTGATCTTATTATGTTAAAGTTAAAACCTTCCTTTTTACTTAAACAAAAAGGGAGAAATGCTGTGGAATAGTCCTCTTGTATACTGTAAAGATTTGTCACTTCAACTGGTTTAATAAAGTGCTGATTGACAATAGGCAGGCAGGAAGTATAGGCAGGGTAACCAAAATAAGAATGTTGGGAAGAGGAAGGGTCGAGTCAGGAGTCACCAGCCAGACACAGAGGAAGCAAGATGAGACTGTCATACTGGGAAAAGGTACCAAGTCATATAGCTAAACATAGATAAGAATTATGGGTTAATTTAAATGTAAGAGCTAGTTAGTAACAAGTCTGAGTTACCAACTGAGTATTTATAAGTAATATTAAGCCTCTGAGTGATTATTTGAAAGTGGCTGTGGGACATAGGAAAACTTCCATTTACAGGAAAGCAGGCAGAAGCCAACTAGTAATAAGTCATCATAAAAGGAGAAGGGATTCAGAGCATGGCTAGATTTTTATTATTGAAAACTGATGTCAGTAAAGCAAGTGGCTGAGGCTTTGAACCACTTCAGTCCCAACTACCTTACCAAGAATTGGACTTTGGGAATAATGGAGGGTGATTTCAGTATAAACCACAAGAGTTCCAACCACCAAAAGCTACCTTTTTTTATAGATAAACTCAATAATTTCAAAAATGGCTTACAGTAATTTAACAGATTCAAATTTACATGTTTGAGCCAGTACTTTTTTTTTTTGAGACAGTGTTTCTCTGTGTATTCCTGGCTGTCCTGGAATTTGCTCTGTGGACCTCAGAGATCCACCTGCCTCTGCCTCCAAAGTGCAGGGATTATAGGCATGCAGAACCACCACCCAATGAGCAAGTGGTTTTTTAACATTACAGTATTACCTAACTAAATAAATTCATGTCTATGGGTGTTATCAGGACAACTACAATTCTTGGTTAGCCAGTAAGGAATCAGGAGGAAGCAACGGTAGCAGTAGCAGCAGTAGGGTAGAGTCCTAGGGTAGATGGACTCAGCAGAAAGAGTGAAGACCCTATGATTTTCCTTCTTTCGTGTCCATTTTTATCAGGCCACTACCAGAAGGGGGCACTGAATCTAGGCTGGGCCTTCCCACAACTCAAGACAATCCTCCAAAGACCTGCCACATACAAACTGATAGAGACAATTATTCATTGATGATCTCCTCTAGATTATGTCAATTGAACAATTATAATCTAACCATCATAAGTACTAGGGAAATTGTCATTGTGGTGAATTCATTTTGTCATCATAAAATGTTTTATTGAAAATATCTCATACAATAAATTTGATCATGGTTCCCCTCCTGAATTCCCCCCAGACTCTCTGTACCTCCTTATGCATCCAACTTTGTTATTTTACTCTTTCTTTTAAAAAATATCATCTAAATTCATGCTTACCTATTAAGATTTATGATTTTGTTTGCACTAAATAATTGAGGCAGTTGTAATGTCAGTATGAAAATGTCAAATTTTTAAATGAGGTTGATAAGAAGAAAACATTCTATTTAATCATAATTAATTGAATAAGCAATTTGTATTTATTTTGTGTAATAAATGTGATTTATCAGAATAAAATTTCATTACAGTCATATAAATACCTTTAATTTCCAAAAGTATTTTTCTATTTACTGCTATATATAATTTGATATGATGAGTTTTAATCTCATTTGATTATGCTTAAGGTTTAAAATTAATCAGATGCTATATATCTCATAAAGTTGCCAATATGGAGAATAAATGAAAAATTAATTATGCTTACTGAAACTTTTTTGAGATACTCTATTTGTTAAATATACTCAAAGATGGTTAGAATGAAGAAAGAAATATTTTAGAATAATAAAATGAATGTAATAGTAATTAAAATGAGCTTTATAACAATCTAAGAATATATTATTACATAAAGATAAAACATTGGGAGAAAAGTAAATTCACATATGGTAAGCGACTTTCCTAAACACCAGATTTAATGCTTAAGGATAGTGTAAGTCCTGTTTTTAATTTGTTGTGGCATGTATGCAGTTTGATGGGCATCCCCACTTCATTAGGTATTTTCAAAGTGAAGAATGTAAAGGCTTTGTTCACCTGTGTAAACTGATAATAATGCTTCACTTTATTACTTGCAAACCTTTCAGAACTGCTTCTATCCAGTGGCAATGCCTGGCTTTTTATTGCTAATTATTCCAAGAAAAGAGAATTCAGAACAAAATGAATGATTAATTTTTAGCCCACAATTCTAAGTTCCTGTCCATTATTACAGGGATGTTACAGCAGCAGGAAGTTGAGACAGCTGGTCATGTGACATTCACAGTCTAGAATAGAGAAGAGGGAAAGCATGCATGCTCACTCTCTTGCCTGATTGCTCCCAGCTCCATACCTCTATTTTTACACGTTTCAGGAACTCCTGCCAGAGAATGATGCTGCACACAGTGAGCATAATCTCCCCAATTCAATTAATTGATCCACTGCAGAATTTCTCACAGACCAATCTATTATAAAAAAATCCCTTATTAAGACTTTCTTATCAAGTGAATCTAAGCTGAGTAAAGTCTACAGTTAAACCAAACCATGACATTGTTACTATACTGGAACCATTGTTGCTGCTATTGTAAAGTAATAAATATTTGCCTAAGTAATTGCAGCAGGGCATCCTCTTGTAAAACAAAACATCACACAGACCCATTTAAGGTGTAGTGGCTTCCCTCCAATACAATGTCGTTTGTGCAGGAATCTCAAATAATTGTCATGTATTTTTTCTTTCAATTTTTGTTGTCATACACATTTTTCATTGTATATTATTTAAATTTATTAATGCAAACACATATGAGTGAGGCTTCTGTATTATTATTATTATTATTATTATTATTATTATTATTATTATTATTTCTTTTAGACAAGGTCTCATTATGTAACTATGGATGACCTGGAACCTACTATGTAGACCAAGCTAGCCAGAAAGTTACAAATATTTGCTTGTTTTTGCCATTTGAGTATTTGGATTAAAAACATATATCACCACACCTGGACAATTTTTGTATTAATAAGAAATGTGTATATTTTTCTATATATCCCAAATATAAAGCAGTATATATCTATGAATAATTATTCTATTTTATATTTCTTACAGAAATTATACATAGTTACATATTAGATACATGACTCCTCAGAACATGTTTTAATTTGAAGCCTGTGCTTGTATGAGACTATCTCAATTAAGAAAACAAAGAGCATAGACTATCAAAGCATGTTATGTGAAAGCTTTGGAAAAATGCAAGCAAAAAGGAGAATAAAAATAGAGCTTCAGCATAGCATTTCCTTCATTTTCTGCATCCAATAATTCATTTTTATGTCCTTATAAATAAAGATTTTCTTTATCTGTATTTTCCAACTTTCAAATATGTCTACAAATTGCTCTACATATATGTATATAAATACATACATTTAATAAAACCGGGTTTGTTTACCTGGTAGTATTCAGTTTTTTCATCCTATTTTATAATAGATTTTATAGATTAAGTCTATTACATTATCCTGTACTTTTAGATTTTTTTATTGCTGTCAAGCTCTTGGGATGCTATTAAGCCATGAACCAGCCTTTAGAAAATCTAACCTTCTTCACGAATAAATCGTGAAGTATCTTCTAAGCAACATTTGTGAAGTGAGGAGACAGGTAAACAATGTCCACTCTCAAATGTCATTATAATGCCTATTTGTCATTGCATTAGTGAAGATATTATTTGAAAAGGCCGCGTTTGACAAGTGTTTTTTCTTGAGATTTCAGTGTGATAGTGAAAGGATAGATCAGTCAATGTACGAAATTTCTCCCATTTTTATTTTCTATGACTCTTTTGCTAGTGATTTTCAGAGGAATAGATATGCAGAATAGAGAGAGAGGAATGGATGTGCAGAATAGGGAGGAAGAAAGTGGTAACCAGAGGTGGGAGAAAAATACAGAGAGAGACTAAAATTTTAAGGAATTTGCTTGAGATTATTCATGCATGCTGACAAATTCCAACTCCACAGGGGAGTGTGGTCCCAAATCCATTTTCTGGAGAGACCCTGTTTTGATTTTAATGTGAAATGGCCTCCATGGCTTCTTGTACTAAATACCTGGTCCCTGGTTATTAATATTTCAGGGAGTGTGTGATATAATATAACTCTAAAGGATGAAGTCCGTTACTGGGGACATGACTCTGGAAACCACACGTGTCTCCAGTCCATTCCTCTCTCTGCTTCCTGTTAGCTGTGAGGTGAATAACCTCAACTACTTTTTCCCACTCTTACAATTCTCTGCCTCATCATGGCTACAAAATCAACAGAGCCAAAGACAATAGATTGAAATCTCTAAAACCAGAAATCACATTAAGTGATATTCGCAAGTCACTCTCAGTGATTTTGGCCAAAGCTGTACAATAAAAATCATATAATATAGGGCCTGATAAATTATAATAATCTAGTCTGTAAAATATCACTAACTTGTTGAAAACTCAGTCATTTATTTTGTCTCTTTCAGATGTTTTGTGATAGACTTTTTCTATGTCGACTCCACACAAACACATGTCTAATCACCCACATAAGGAACCCATGGCAGAACAAGTACCTAAACTGCCAAAGTCTAACTTGCTGAACCCATGAATTTTATTGGGGCTAGTTATGGGGCTACTGAAAATAGAAGAAATGAATCAAAGACAGCTGCATTACCAATGCCTGCAACAACATGGTGACAGCTAACAAAAGCTGGAAATCTGGAGCACAATACACGGCTTGCAGACATCTCCACAGCTCGGAGAATGTGCTTTCCTGGTTGTTCATTTGGTCTGAGTCTCCCCAGGTAGCTCAGATGGTCTTTGCCTCTTTCAGGGTGTTTGGCTGATCTCTGCTTACAGGCAATTGTGTTTGTCTGAGGATCTTCTTTGCAGCTTGGTTTCTCTGAGAGTGACTCCCAGTCTTTACTGTTTATATACTCTTCGAAAAGTCTACCTAGGGAATCTGGTCAGTTTCAGGGACTTCCTTTTGCTATTCTGAGTTGCTTAGTCCCTACCTTAATGGGTTTTTCTATAGGATGGAATGTTCCAGTCTCGGAGGAAACTTCTACACAACACAAGTGTTTGTCTACATCTAAGGTTTAAATTGTTGTGAGTAAAATTATAGGTTCAAAAATAGGTAGTACTCTAATCCCTTTTGTTATTGTCGTGTGTCTTATTACAAAACCTTCTGCCAACTAATTGCTATTAGTTTGTAGAAAATCTGTTCATTTTTTTTTAACTTTCCTGGATTGCACTTTAGAAAAATTTCTTGAGTATGAAATTAACAACTCTTTAAAACTATATACTGGAAATTATACATTTACAACACAAGTATATTTATACTGGTAACATTTAAATGTCTTTGAGGAAGATATTTGGGTACCATTAGTTTTCTAACCACTGTAAATTAATTACATATAAATCTTAATTGGCCAATGTGGTATAAAGCCAAAAGATTAATATATAAAATGATAACGTTGAACCTCTTAAAAACTCACAGCTAACTAGTGGGAATCCATGAAATTTAGATCAACAGTTGTGGACCCTGCATGGGACTGGACTAGGCCCTCTGCATAGCAAACAGTTGTGTAGCTCGATCTGCCTAAAGGGTGCCCTGGCAGTAGGATTAGAATCCATCGCTGGTACATGAGTTGGGGTTTTGGAGTCCTTCGCACAGTCCTGAGGCAAGGGGAGGTTCTTGGACCTCCCTCTTCTAAATGTACCTCCCCATGAGAGGTCTTATCTTCTTGTAGGAGGGAATGGGGGATGGCTTGGGAGGGGGAGGTTGGAGGGGTGGGAGGAGGGAAGAGGGGACTCTTTGATTGGTATGTAAAATGAATAAAAAAAATCTTAATTAAAAAAACCTCACAGCTAAATGGTATATCTGTGGCATCAACCCAAGCATGGTCTCCACTGGCAGAATAGACCACATATATCAACACAGCCCTTGGCCTGTTATATATATATATATCTAGAATTCTAACAAATTCTAACAAAAATACTGGTTAAAGGTTGAAATAAATTTTAAAATTGTGATTAATAAAAGATAGGTTAAATTTTATTATCATTATTTATAAGTAATTTTGAGTAATTCTAGTCTCAGACAATGTAATTTAATGTTTTAATCCTAAACTCTTGTAGCTACTGTCAATTTTTATAATATATGTGCAGCTATGAGAATAATACATCATAAATTTTCATAAATATTTTTATTACACATGGACATTAATTCTATAACCCATCATACTACTAAAGACACCACATGTGTGTGTAGTCATATGTATGTATTTGCTTTAAGTGAAGACAAAGTGGTCAAGATCTTTTTGCTTTGTTCCTGTAGAAATTTTGTGTCCAGACTTCTGAGATTCCATATTTCTGATGTTATACAGTAACTGCAGCATTAAGCCATGAGAGAACAGTCCTTACCCCTTATATCTCTCTCATTTTGAATTCCAGAGGGAGGCAGTCCACAATGACAGGAAAAGTATGGCATCAAAAGCAGGAAGCTGTCACCTGAGGCCATGTTGATGCCCTTGGCCTGTACTGCCACCAGGGGCTGTGCAGTAGCCAAGGGCTGTGTTGATATCTGTGATCTATTCTGCCACTGGAGACATGCTTGGGTCGATGACACAGGCTGACTCGGAATTCCATGTCGATGTCTATGGTCCATGCTCCCATTGTCTGGAAAGGGCAAGGAAGCTACTTCTGCCATGGTATTGATGACTGCAGAATCAAAGCTGAGAAAGAAGGAGAGAGAAGGCATCTGTGACAACCCCAAACTCCACCCGTGCCCCCCCCCCCAAATAAAAGGTACCAGCCTAGACAGAAAGCCACTGAAGAGACCTCTTAAAAATTGTGATAAAGATGCTGAAGTATAGCTCTCCACAATAGATGGCTTTGGGTGGAGGTTTTGGTAGGGAGGTACTCAGATTTCTTTAAGGGGCTGGCCTGTAAGGTTAACACAAATTGGCTTTTATTTTTCTTTTGCCTTGTTTTTTCATTTTTCTTCTTCTTTTTTGTGGGGGGTGGTGGTGGTGTCACAAGGGTGGATGAACAATCCTGGAAGGACTGGGAAGTGAGTGTGCTCAGAGTTCATAATTCCCAATAAAAAATTAATAAAAGTATTATGAAACAAAGTTAAGTGTTTAGAAAGTGGCTCTGAGCTTACTGCTTCAAGTCCCACACCCTAGTCACCATTTCCTCCAAGAATTTCCAGGTGATTCTGCAGGTTCCCCAAAAACTACCATCCATTAAAGGCAAAATACTCAAACTTGTAAGCCTATGGGAGACTTTACATTCAATCTACACCCTGAGGCCGACAGCAGAACTAATAAAATGAGAGAAAGAGAAAATGGAACTTGATCTTGAGACATAAAGAAAATCATAATTTTGACTGAACACTGCAGTGAATATCTACATGCTGTGAATGTGTTGCTCTGATCAGTGAATAAATAAAGTGCTGATTGGCCAGTAAGCAGGCAGGAAGTGTAGGCAGGACAAACAGAGAGGAGAATTCTGGGATCAGGAGGGCTGAGTCAGGAGACTCTGCCAGCCGCGGCCATGAGAAGTAAGATGTAAAGTACCAGTAAGCCACAAGCCACGTGGCAACTTATAGATTAATAGAAATGGGTTAAATTAAGATATAAGAACTAGATAGCAAGAAGCCTGAGCCATTAGGCCAAACAGTTTAAATAATATAAGCATCTGTGTGTTTATTTGGGTCTGAGTGGCTGTGGGCCTGGGTGGGACTGGAGATAACTCCAGCTACAGAACACTTAGAGTCAATGCAGAAAATCAATAAAGAAAGTTTGGAAATAAAATTTGGCAATTATTTACCAAAATTGTTCCTATCCTTCTACCCAGGGATCCAGATGAAATTTCTTTTAAAGTATTTCAGTTCTTAATTTGAAATGATGTCTCTGGGAATGTTTGTATTTCAGCTCCGGTCCTTATCAAGTTTGCCAAAACTGACACCCAGGAGACTCCCAGGGTCTTCTCCTCTGAGTCAACTTTAAGTAGGAATTTCTCTTACAACAGACAGAACATTATATGTAATATGAAAGAAATAATTCCATGAAAATGTGGCTTGCTAAAAAACCAATGAGTTTATTTAACTTACTTACAGAAACTTAATTTACTAAGAGACAGCTTGCGTTACTCAAAGTCCCACATCTGCATGAATGATGGCTCCTGACAGCTATGTCCTGGGAAAGGACTGTCCTACTTTCAGACAGCTTCCATGAAAAAGCCCATTCTCTCCAATAATTCTTACTGTTTTTATAACCCAGGTGACCTCAATGTGTGTTTTAGTAAGTCTGAGCCTCCTCAAGGCATCTAAGTTCTGTTGCTTAACTGAGTATGGTGAGCCTTTCCCCTTCCTCCATGAGGGAATGTGTTAATTAAGAAGAAACAGCAGTATCTTCTTCTCCAAGATCCATGGCCTCACTAGCCCCTTGTAGTTGATTAGGTTGTCAAACCAGATAGGGTTTTTCTTGCTGAACAATTTTATCTCTGAAAAAAAAAATGCTAGAGAAACTATACCCGTGAAGTGAAGTCTTATCAGTTTGGCTCCCTAACCAAGACCTGAATGACATCAATAGTCGTGCTAATTTGAAAGGGGGAATCTCTTGGGGCCTGAACACGACACAAAGAACTACAGGCAGCAAGGGAACGCTGAGCGCTGTACAGACGGTCTTCCCCGGGGAAGAGCCACCAACTGGTTATCCAGTACTGAATGTTTCCAGCCCTGAAAACACACATGCAAGTAACACTACAAACTAAGCGGGTCGGATTTATATATTTAGTAAATATATATATATGTATGTATGTGAATACACACACACACACACACACTCACACACACACACATATGTACATTTATAAATAAATAAAACTGTTGTTGTATGGCAAAATTAAAGAATTAGAGACCATGAGTTTGAGAGAAAATACAAAAATGTAATAGCTAAACAACAAATACAAATATTCCCCAAGCCCTTGCCAGGTTTTCAAAAAAAAAAAAGATAAACCTTTCTTAGGAAGCTAGGAGCCTTATCTTTGAAACTGGGATCATCAGAAAATTTATTTCTCCTGTATTTGGCAGAATTTAGAAACCAAACATCAACGATTAATAGCAAGCAAATATTTCTGATCATACTGACACTTTCCTGGAACATCTATGATTGCTTTCTATTAGTCCAGCCTGCTATTAAAATCCTGTAACCTTTTGGTGATCTTGCACTATTCTGTGTTTTGCAACAAATTCTTGTCCATTTAAGTTTTCTCATTCAGAGATCCCTGGAACCAGCAGGTCTTTCAGTCTGTGCCATTCTTGGAGCTGTTATCTCTCTCTAATAACAAAGATTGAAGCTATTGTCTTTTCTCTCTAATACCAAAGCTTCCTACATGCAGACACCCCTTTGTAGTAAGATAGGAGCTGTAATAGAGCAAACAGATGTTTCAGTAGGATTTGGATATCTCTCAAAGTGCCTCATCATACAAATGGTCTATAGAAAAACAAAGGATCTTCACACACACACACACACACACACACACACACACACACACTCTCACAAGAATGAAGAATACAGTTGATTTGGGGAAGCAGGAGCCATTGCTAACAGACTTAGATCATGTACCAGCAGGAAGGAGGGAGAAAGGGAGAGGGATGGGGTAGAAAAGAAAGAATTGCTGAGGTTGTTAGTTCAAGATCTGAGTCTTGATAACCTAACCATTGATACATGGCCACACATCTTCAAAATAAGCTAAGTGAAGGCAGAAGTAATAGTGATGAGTAGAAAAAGGAGAATTTTTTTCTTTAAATTTGAACATATTTTGAAGCTGAACAAGTAAAGAAGTCAAATGTACCTTACCACACAAACCAAATCTGTTTCAGGATCTTGACATAAGGTTTATTTGTGAACAGAAGATCATTGATGTCACCTTGCCCAGTATTGGCCCATCATTGCCTCTGTTTGGTAAGACAGTCTAACAATATGGCAGACCTGTGTGAAATTTCTTCATGGGAACAAAGTTTCTTCTCTGCCTAAGAGCAGGGTTCATTCAGTCTTTTCCTTCCCTCAGAAGGAGTATCCTGAAGAAATTCCCAAAAAATTGGAAGAGAGACACATGTCTCTCCTTCCCACACTGTCACTGTTGCAGGGATAGTAATAGAAGGACTTTCTCAGGGAAGAAGTAGACACCTTGGTAGAGAGTCGCTGGACATTGACCTCCTTGCTGTTCACAAAGGATAGGTACTTTATTTTATTCTGTAGGAAAATGTTAGGGTTATGTACTGCATTTTTTCACTTTTCATAGTGTAACAAATGTTTTTAGTATATTTTATCAGTAGTGGACAAATTATAAATCATTTGGCCCAAACTCCATATCCAGTGGCATTCTTAGCCTCAAGCTTATTTATTGAGCATATTTGAATGATTTCATAATTCATGACATTAATAGATGTCATTCTACTTCCTAACATGCATTTTCTCTCCATACAACTCATCCTATTTAACTCTTAAGCTTCAACACGTATAACAATAATGGCCTAGCTAAAAACTCCATACTCTGAGATTCAGATAATGCATAGTGTGTGTGTGTGTGTTTGTGTGTGTGTGTGTGTGTGTGTGTGTGTGTGTGTATGTGTGTGTGTGTGTGTGTGTTGGGGGGGTAAATGTCATCCTTTACCATTTTAGGCATAATATTTTAGTAACTTTCTTTCCCATTATTCAAATATACTCAAGGACTATTTAATCTTCCCTCTTTGCAACTCTCCCTCTGGCACCTGTGTCTGGGGCATTTAACATGCTAAAGAAAAGCTTATTTTTTTCCTACTAAAGTCCTCTGTACACAGAGCCCTTCTCAGTCTTGGTATTTAATTTAGCACAATAGTTCTCAGTGAAGTCTGGAATGAACACAAACTGAAAAGTATGGAATAAGGAGTAGTGTCCATGATTAATAATTGTTATCTATCTTAAATGAAAGCATAAAACTAAATTCTCAGCGAAAGTCGTTCTCATTGCATACAAGGTGCTAGCTGCAAACTTTTATCATCCCCTTGGTCTCTGATATCTGATTTTGTTCCAGAAAGGATTCACATGTGCTTCAAACTTGCCACATTAAATAGCCACTAAAGTCAATGTTCTCAGACTGTGCTTCAATAACTCTTTTATTTTTATGTTTTATATTTGTAAGCAAATGTAAGTATAGAATTTTTATAATTTATCACTAACAGAATCTAAAGCAATGTCATTTGATTCTCACATTCAAAGTGAGAGATCTAATTATCCAAAGATTTAAAATAAAATTGAAACGTCAGTGATTAAATATTTTCCCTAAGTTGGTGATACAATATCCCATTGTACCAGTAATTTAAAAACATAACAGTAGAATGATAGTCTAAACTTTCTCTACCAATTTAATATCATCTTTTTTTCTCCCAGCTTTATGATTCATACAGCAAATATATGAATGACATGACCTATTGCAACAGTGTGTACCTTATAGTAAGTCTTATTTTTCACCTAAAACACTTGGATTAAGTTTATGTTTGCCACCTTTAATGTCATCTTTACAGCTTTCAAAGGCCAGCAAGAATCTTCGATTAGGGAAGAGAGAGCATCTCACCTTCACAGCAAGAGAAATGCTTTTAGATAATCCTTTGAACAAACTAATGTGGAAAAACCTGATGGCGTGAGGGAAGAGACCCATGTTGGAAAGGGAGCAAAGGTTGTTTACTAAGGGAAGAAATGCCAGTATCAGGTGCGACACTCATCTAACAGTAGGAATACTTGTTACATTAACAAGATTTACTGACAGACTCCATCTGTGTCTTCTCACCAAACAAGGTCACTCAGTCAGATACTATGGCGTCTAATGAGGAAAATGCCAAGTCTCTGGAGTGATAATGGAGGTTCACTCTGACTTACGCCTCAGGCACTGGCAATATTTTTAGGTCTAGAAAATAAAATAAGGTACAGAAAAAGGTCATAATTTTTATAGAGCCAATCCACCTTGAAAAATAGCTGTGCATGTAAGTGAGTATCTTTAATATTTTTCCCCTTTCCCGAGAGTCAAGGTTACTTTTCTATCCTTCTTCAAAGTGGTCCTTCAGGGTTTTAATACCTTCAACATTAAACTTATATATATATTATTGAGTTAAAGGGTCTGTGCCACAGCTTTTATTGTTTTATATCTAGGAAGGAAATATCTGCAAAATACTAAGGTAGCCATTTGTTTTCACACAAATTTGTTTTCACACAAGTTTGTTTTTACACAAACATGTTGTTAGGTGTTTCATTGCATAAAAAAGATCTCACAGAAATCTTCTGTGGCACTGTTCTGTGGCATTGGATAACTCAATGATACTTGAATTTATGCCTTAGTGACTTTTAATAGATAGCTTTTGACTGGAGCAAATAGCTTAGCATTTTAACCCTCAGTGTCTTTAATGGAAAAATATGAAAGATTTAGAATAAAAAATAGTGGATATCACTTCTAATAAAAAATACCCTGCAGGCCCATTTTCTCTTCTGTGACCTTAGATGCCCTCAAGAGAATTTATCAGTGTACCAATTGCAATAGTTCCAGCCTGATTCATGACAGCTACATGTTATTGAAACACAATCAAATATTTGATATGTCTTTCTCCACCTCTGAAATTTGCCCAAATCGGGCCCCCTAGTTTATGATCTCTTTTATGTTTTCCAAATTCTGAAGCATTTATCTTTAGCTTCCTCTATTATTTTCAAAGTATGTTAATTTTTTTCCTTATTCACCAAATACTTCAGATTCTTTTATATTTCTCAAATATGATCCCTTTAGTTAAAAGACAGTTAAAATTGGCTATGGCGGTGCATACCTCTGATCTCACCACTCAAATAGTACAGGCAAGTAGATCAGATCAGAGATTCAAGTTTACTCTTGCCTATCTAGCACATTTGAGGCAACTGGGCTGCATGAGATGTTGCCTCAGGAAAAAATTCAAATCCCTGAGACATTTAGACCATGAAGCCCTTCACTAATATGACGTTAGATATGGTTCTAAGAACTCTGAATATGCTCATTCTTAATCTCAAAGTCATCCTGAGGCTGTATCACTAACAGTAGTCCCATTGTACCTATAACATAATTGGGACACAAAACATTTAAGAATTTAATAGGTTGATGAGATGTCTCAATGAGCAAATGTGCTTATTGCTTCACTCCAATCCCTGGAACACACAGTAAAGGAAAGGACTGCCATTCCAAGCTGTCCTCTGATCTCCATAGCCACACACTAAATAAGTGAATAATCACAAAGTTTAAATAACTTTTCAACAAGAAGTTACAATCCAAAGATGGGTATCAAACCATGTAATTTTATTCCAATGAGTTTTGTTACTTAGAAAGCTAACACATAAACGTCTGGAGTATTGAATTTTTGTCCTTGGTAAATTGAATGTGCTTCAGAGACTATATATTATTTTAATCTATATTATTATTCATGACTAAATATTTCTCAGAGAAAGAAACATGTAGTGATTACGACAAGTGAAGGAGATACTGAATAAAACTGTAAGGAGTATATCAGAACATGGTCTAGGCATGGAGTCATGGAAGGAGGATTCTGCGTGCTTGTGAGATCCCTCCAAGAAAACAAGAGCTTCTGACAGTTTCTTCAGTATATGGAACTGTTCTTGGAATGTGTTTTTATGCTCCTCCCAGGTGCAGTGGACAAGAGTGAGTTTACATCATATTGCTCATTACTGCTTGCTACTATTATTCAATCAAGTGTTTAAACTATCATTTAATACACCTCTATGGAAAAACAGGGCCTTTTGCCACATGTGGCTTGTCCTTGTGATTGTATACAGCTTGAACTCATGTGAACTTCACTCATATGACCTTTATTAACCCTCGGAGTATAAATTGTCTGATGCTCTACATAAAGCTGTCTATTGCATGAGACTTTAGTCTGCCTCATGTGGTGGTATTGTGTTCCCCAAAATATTGTGCACCCTAATGAACTTATCTGGGGTCAGAGAACAGAACAGCCACTAGATACAGAGGCTAGAAAATGGTAGAACTCACACCTTTAATCCTAGCATTCCAGAGGCAGAAATCCATCTGGATCTCTGTGACTTCAAGGCCACACTGGCAACAGCCAAGCATGGTAACTCACACCTTTAATGCCAGGAAGAGAGCCTTTAATCCCAGGAAGTGATGTCAGAAAGCAGAAAGGTATATAAGGTGTGAATACCAGGAACTAGAAGCTTTTAGCTTGGTTAAGCTTTTAGGCTTTTAGCAACAGTTCAGCTGAGATTCATTCTGGATCAGGATTCAGAGGCTTCCAGATGGAGGAAACAGGATCACCTAAGGAATTGGCAAGGTGAGGTGGGCTGTGGCTTGTTCTGCTTCTCTGATCTTTCTGTAGCTAGAGTTTTCCTGCTGGGCCCACAGTCAGGACAAATCTCTCTCACCTGCCAGTCCCACAGCCACTCAGACCCAACCAAGTAAACACAGAGACTTATATTGTTTACAAACTGTATGGCCGTGGCAGGCTTCTTGCTAACTGTCCTTATATCTTAAATTAATACATTTTTATAAATCTATACCTTGCCACATGGCTTGTGGCTTACCGGCATCTTCACATGCTGTTTGTCATGGTGGCGGCTGGCAGTGTCTCCTCAGCCTTCCACTTCCCAGAATTCTCTCCTCCTTGTCCCACCTATACTTCTTCCTGCCTGACCACTGACCAATCAGTGTTTTATTCATTGACCAATAAGCAACATGTTTGACATACAGACCATCCCACAGCTTCCCCTTTTCTTTTTTTTTTAAAAAGGAAGATTTTAACATTAACATAGTAAAATTACATATAATTTGGGAATTTGGGCGTAGCTTCTCTTACTACTTCCTGCTGGAGGGGGGCGCTGTACCTTATGGGGACACAAAGAAAATTTTAGGATTATGGAGTAGTCCATGAGGCTGTATTGTCTGAGCCAGTTGCCTTCAAACAGTTCTGGATGTTGGATCATCTGGGCCATGGTGTCACCGGAGACCTTTCAGGGGGTCTTGGCTGGTCAAACCTGTTGTATCTTAATCTGGAAGAAATCCATACCCTCTGGCTTTCTGTGGAAACAAAAGCAGAGCTTCCTTTCCAAAGCAACATATCCTTACATCCAAATTTTGAAGTCAAGGTACCTTTAAAATATACATTTTGGCATAACTCAACAGCTTTTGCAATCAAATGTTTTTCTTCAGTTACAAATATCAAAGAGAACATAATCCAGATTCTCTGTGTGGTAGCCATCTTTATGTGGCTTATTTTTATAAGCCTTGAGCCTATTGCTTTAAACTGCAGCGTTCTAAAACTGAAACGGCACTATGGCTGCTGGCTCCACTCACCTCAGCTTCCCAACATGGCGGTGATACTTTTACCACCAGCTCTGGGAGCCTTCGTGGGTCTATGCTCCTATCAAAGCAGCATGTAGCCCAGAAACCTCTTTTTTTGTTTTGTACTAGCAAAGGCTAAATCCACCATGCAGTTTAATGTGCCAGAGGGCAAGCGTGTACGCCAGGAACCCGCCATAGTGACTCAAACACGCAGGTTGCCACTAACTTGAAAGAGACAAGTAGGAACTGTTTTTAGCTCCGTTTTAGTATCTTTTTTCTCAGGTTTTAGGTGGAAACTCTTGCCAACACGTTGGGCGCCATTTGTAGCTAGAGTTTTCCTGCTGGGCCCACAGTCAGGACAAATCTCTCTCACCCGCCAGTCCCACAGCCACTCAGACCCAACCAAGTAAACACAGAGACTTATATTGTTTACAGACTGTATGGCTGTGGCAGGCTTCTTGCTAACTGTCCTTATATCTTAAATTAATCCATTTTTATAAATCTATACCTTGCCACATGGCTTGTGGCTTACCGGCATCTTCACATGCTGTTTGTCATGGTGGCGGCTGGCAGTGTCTCCTCAGCCTTCCACTTCCCAGAATTCTCTCCTCCTTGTCCCACCTATACTTCTTCCTGCCTGACCACTGGCCAATCAGTGTTTTATTCATTGACCAATAAGCAACATGTTTGACATACAGACCATCCCACAGCATCTTTCAGCATTCACACCAATACCTGGTTTCAGGTTTGTTTTTATTAATAAGAACTTTTAAGATTCCTGCTATAGTCTCATTATCAGATCTATTCCCCCAGAACCCACTGCCTCTAGAATATTGACAAGAGTAGAAGCAGAGAACTGTAGTTGGAGTTTTGTTTAGTCCCGCTCAGACCTACAGCCACTCAGACCCAAATAAACACACAGATGCTTGTATTATTTAAGCTGTTTGGCCTAATGGCTCAGACTTCTTGCTATCTAGTTCCTATATTTTAAATTAACCCATTTCTATTAATCTATAAGCTGCCACATGGCTTGTGGCTTACTGGTACCTCACATCTTGCTTCTCATGGTGGCGGCTGGCAGCATCTCCTGACTCAGCCTTCTACCTCCCAGAATTCTCCTCTCTCCTTATCCTGCCTACACTATACTTCCCACCTGGCTACTGGCCAATCAGTGTTCTAATTATCAATCAATCAGAGCAACACATTCCCAGCATTCCCAGCAGAGAATACTACAATTATTTGTAGTAGCCAAAACTGAAGAGTGTAAGTAATTAAGTTGGAATGAGAAGAGTTTAGATCTGTTTTCCATAACTTTCAGTGTTGTGCTGATAGTTGTTAGTAGATTGTACAAAATAAGAATGAAAAGATATCAAGAGAATATTGATAGGAGCCATGTATAATTACCTCAGTGAACAAAGTTTTATCTTATTTTTAACAGAGATGGGAAAGTCTTGGAGAGCACAGAGCAACAGCCTTGGTTCTGGCTATGCAATCCAGTAGTAAAATAGCACTGGAACAAGTCTAGAATGCAGAGGGAGGCCACTTATATAGCTGTGATATTTTCCACTCATTTATAAAAGAACTGAAGTCACCAGATGGCTGAGCAGAGTTGAGGAAAAGACAACCTAGAGGGTGCAGTTTGTTCCAGTATTTAGTGGAAAGGTGGTACAAACAATACCCTATCTGAAGGCTGATTCCACTCACACTGCAGATAATGGGTGATTTAAGAATGCTCTTTCTGGAAGGGATTTTTAATAAAAGAAACTTGTGTTCAACATGTTAAATTTCAGCTTTTAAACACATAGATATATGGACATCTGAAATAAGAGCTTGGTGTTTTCCACTTTACTTTACTATCACATGTGCTCTGTTACCCACCCACCCCCAAAAAAACATATCTTCCCTTCTAGGACTGTTTCTGTTTTCATATTTCATGTGCTATGCAACCCACTACTTAAAACTTTTCTTCCCATTCTCATGAGTCTCTTTCTACTTCCATGACCACTATCTATTCATGATTAATACCACATATTTATACACGTATAAATATTGAAAGCTCAGGCAGATCTGTTAGAGAAAACATGCAACATTTATCTTTCTGGACCTGTATTATCATAATATAATGTTTATCAGTTTCATCCATTCTTCTGCATTGATGGTTGAATCTGGAGTAAATGAATAAACAAGTTGTCATGCACATTCTTGATCACTTTAATTTAACTGAGAAGATCCACTGTAAATACAGGTGGTAACATCTTGTGGTAGTCCAGATAAAAGGAATTCTGACAAAGAGAAGTTTTGACTTATTTCCCTGCATGTCTTCACAATGTGCTGGCAACTTAATATGCCCCGATGGCATCTTGATATTGCTGTCATCACTTCTGCCACAATTCATTTCTAATATTAGAACTCAGCATCTTCAACGTTCCAGTTTAGATTGAAGAGCAATAGCTCTCTATGAATCTTCCAGTCCTTGCACCACACTGGGACTGATGAGGTATTTAGCCCCGTGTTTGACAGTTTCTGTGTTTTAAGGGTCAAAACCAATAGAATAAATATATATTTAAAAGGGTTTATTAGATTACTTACAGGTTAGGGTCCAAGCAACCAATGATGCACTACTTGGACCATGCTCCTTTGAAGAACAGTGACTAATATACCCATGAATTTCATAAATTTATATTTTGTACTGAATATAATTCTACTGTGTATAGCTATCACATTTTCATTATTTAGTCATATATTAATGACTATCTAGACTGGTACTATTTTCTTGTTACTGTGAATAGGGCAGTGGCAAACAATACTGTGAAAATATCTCTGTAGTAAGACACTTTTGCGTTGTGTCTAGGAGAGCTATAGCTGCTTTGAAAGATTGTCCTGCTTTAGGTTTTTGAAAAATCTCTGCACTGATTTCCACGGGGTTGGTACAATCCTTTCTTATCAATACATTTACCACAGTCATTCTTCACAGCCACCTTTGTCATAATTATAAATAAGAGTCTCAATGTATCAAGATATCAAAAATCAAAGAGGTAGGTTTGATAAGCCATTTCACTCACCTGTCTTTACCCCCAAGTGTTCTATTATACATATATTTTTATTCTAGAAATTCACACACACACACACACACACACACACACACACACACACACACACAACCAACAGCAAGTTAAAGTTTGGCACATAAATATAGACACAGGGATAAATATTTTAGCTTTGTATTCCTTTCATACCAGAGACTTTCAGAGCAAATCCATAATAAAATCTACTGCTTACAGAAGCAAACCAATGAAAACTTTCAGGCAAATACATTCATTCTAACTGGTAACTCAGAAATAGTAAGTATTTTATCTAACTACTATCTCTGATCATATTCTATAGGGTTGTAGGTGAAGGCATACTTAATAAAGAGTTCAAAATATTTTATACTTAGTTTTATTAAAAGGTTAATGGGTAATAATAGAACAGAAAGGATTAAATATGGTGAAGGTTGGATGGGCAGGGTAGAGGAGACAATATGGGAAAGATACCTAACACTAAAAGGTTTTCAGAAATACGCATGAAAATCAACTTCTGTAGAAGCTTTCTAAAATGCACACATATATAGAAAGTCTTTTAATTAAGGTACTCTGTGAAAAGTGGGAAGGTAACTTTCCCACTTAACATCTTATGCTATGTTACCAAATACAAACCTCAGTACCAGGGATGAGCTACTTCTTTTTAAGTTGTGGGCCTTTGTCCTGTTGACCCCCCAAAATTTCAAGCTACTAACGGTATTATTGGCAACCCTCCAGAATTTGAACATAAGACCTTATTGATGAAGATACAACACAACTGAGTCTTGGAACATGGAGAAATCAAGTTGGTACTTACCTGGAAATATCATCTGAGCTAAGAGCTTCCATAATGTTGGGAGCTTCTGTGCAGGTTACCAGAAGAGAGAAGTAATGACCACCGAGCTGTGACAAGGTATGGCCATTGGTACAATAGAGGCTGGAGTACTATAGAGGTAAATGATTATTTTTAGACTGGATTTAAGTTCTGCTCTATGAGTTAGGGTAAATATGTATCATTGCTATTGGGGTCAAGAATATATGGAAAGGGAGGTTGTAGATTTTTGTGATAATCCTAATACTACTTACCTGATAGATTGGTATTGTATTAAAATGACTCCTAACAATTATTACTGTGCCAATTGATCAGTGCCCCTTTCATCCTCATCAGAGACTATTTTCCTCTGTAGTTGAGGTCAACCTGCAGAAATTAAATGAATGAGAAGTGTGCATTCCTCAACGAAAAGTACATATTAGGGACCTTTGAGGATAAGGGGCAGGGTAGAAATAATGTAAAAGCCAGAGGTAGTGGATTGTCTCCACACTAAAGGTGGGGGGACCAGGGAGAATGGGGCCCAAGAGAGAGGCGGACAAAAGTCTCGTGCAATAGCCAACTTTCTTCAGAGCATCAGATAATTTACACTCTGATGGTTAAGAAGAGCCACATAAATGAATTGTGCAATTACAAGGGCAAGCCACATGTGGCCGACAAGGTGTGTGTGGTAAGACAAACCACGTGTGGCAAAAGCATGTTTCTCCATAGAGGTGTATTCAATCACAACTGCAACAACAGTGCATCGTGTGAAGTGAACTCACTCCTGTCCACTACACCTGAGGGGAACACTAAAATACATTCCAAAAACAGTTACATGTTTTGAAAGGACTGAGGTCACAAGACTCTTGTCTTGTTTTCTCACAAGAACACGTATTTCTCCTCCCATGATTTATCCCTTGGATGACATTTGACAGTGGACAACTTCAAGGAAAAGGAAACAGATTTTTTTCCAGACACAACTGAGAAGTAACATACACACACACACACACTCAGCAATAGCATCAACATGAACAAGACCTGCACAGGCTTAAGACAGACAGAATCCCAGCACAGTCAGAGAAATGTGGGTTTGGAATCCGGTCACTGGCTGAGAAGTTCTTGACATTTGAGAGTGGGTGGGAGAATGAAAATCAGTTTGCTTTAATGATGTGAGCCCTGGTGGTTCAAGCACATTCCAGGGCAATGCCGGTTCCCAAGAGTAGTCAAGAAACAAAATGGACTCAGTGAGGGGAAAAAAAGAGAAGAAAAAAAAATTAAATTGGTGGGTTAAAAGGTGAAGGTGAAGAAAGTATCTGTGGTAGGAGTTGTAGGAAGGTGTAATACAATCATTGTATGAAATTCTCAAAGACTTGTGAAAATAAAATGGCACTGGTGGCTGGCGCTGGTTACTGCATGGAAAGGTCACGATCATGACAGAACCCTGTGATACCTTTTACAGCTTTATTAGGAGGGAAAGGGGAGAGAGAGAGAAAGAGAGAGAGAGAGAGAGAGAGAGAGAGAGAGAGAGAGAGAGAGCCAGGCCTGGCAGAGAGAAAACACAGAAAGAGAGGAGCGAAAGGAGAGAGACTGGGGAAATATGGCACTGCCTTATAAAGGCCAGGACACACCTGCACACAGGCTCACGTGTAGAGATCATGCCGTTATGTCCACGCAAGTCTGCATGACTATGTGACCACTTAACCATGGGGCATGGGTCACACAGGAGGTATGACCTGGAAATGACCAAGCAGAGATGACTATGGGTCCTGCTGGACATGTACAACCATGGGGTGTGGTTGGAATTCCTATCAACTCGTAGAAATATTATTTTATCAACCAATGAAAATTAGAAAATACTTTAACTTTCCTTACTTATGATACATATTTATTTTTAGTAACTACTGTGGTGATATTTTATTTGTGCTTTAATAAATAAAGCTTGCCTAGAGATCAGAGGAAAAAGCAAGCCATTATAAGTAAACACAAAAGTCATGCAATGTTAGCACACACCTTTAATCCTATCACTTGGGAGGCAGTGATCTATCTGGATCTCTGTGAATTCAAGGTCACACTGGAAACAGAGCCAGGTGTGGAAGCACATGCCTTAAATTCTAACACTCGTAAACCATGGAGTCTAGAGGTCTGTACAGACAGATAGGAATTGACAGAGCTGGGCAGGAAGAGGAAGTGATGTAGCTGCACAGAGAGAGCAAATCAGATGGCAGAAGAGCAAGGCATATAGGCGTGGGTAAACAGGAAGTAGCTCACATTTGGAAGCTGCAGAGTTAGTGAGGGAAGGTTAGCTGTGGCTGTTCCTATTCCTCTGATCTCTCTCAGGCTTTAACCCCTATATCTGGATCCATGTTTTTTTATTTAATAAGACCATTGAGAAATTCGTCTACAAACTACCACTTTAAACTCTTACAATACTTATTTATACTATTTTTACAAATCACTTACATTTATTTAGAAGTGATGCCATCATTTGTTTTTTTGTGTGCTTTGAGAAAGGATATTTTATGCACTTTGCATTTTAGAATCAATAAACTCACGGCACCCAAATTAATCATTACAATTAAGTTCAAATTGTTAAAATCACATTTATTATCACATTCAATACCTCATTTTGACCTGGTTGCCAATTGCTTTCCTTATTCAGGGAAAATTAAACTCTGTAAGATTTGTTTTGAAAATTATTGTATGTGTTGCTACTTTAATTGGTTTACAAAAAGATATCAATAAAAATGTTAGCAAAACGGACATCATTGGCCTTTTAAAAATAAGCTTTTTTTTGCAGAAAGGCTTAACTTAAACATACATTGGTAAACTAGAAGCAGAGTCCACTTCTCAGAGACTCTGGAAGTATAAACAATGAGCCTCTGTCAAGTACTGTCAGTGCTGACTATTTCTGGTGAGTTTTTACTTACAGGATGTGTGACCAAACAAATATACTGGTTGTTCATGTTAGCACTTTAGTTTTGGCAACTGAAATAGTTTACCATCTTTACACAGTGTTTAGCTCATCCATATGAAAGGAAGGAAGAGAGAAGGAGGAGGAGGAGGAAAAGGAGGAGGAGGTAGAAGAAGTACAGGAAAAGGAAGATAACAATGACTGAAACATAAAAATGAAGCCTTAACATAAGACAATTAGTATTGTTAGTCATTTGAAATACTTGGTACCATTTATCCTTGGATGCTTAAAATGGATCCATGAGCAATCTGAGCTTATAGCTGAGCTCAGCTGGTTTCCCTTGAGATGGCTCACAGGCTGCATGGTGGTGGTTGGCAAGAGCACCATGGCTTCCAGAGATCTCATTGTTAGTCAGGTGCCACATGGCAGGTGATTTGTCAGGACTGTTGGCAGAATACAATCCTGTTCTTCCATTTCCCGTAGTATGTAGGTCTAGGGGTGTGGATCTAATTGGAAGCTGCCAAGATGCCATCTGGTGGTCTGCAGTAGTGTTCTGAAGTGACGCAAGAGCACTTACTTCTGTTTCAAAAGATAATTCTCCTAAAGAGAAAGCAATTGAGACCACATTAAACTGCTATGTGAAAGTGTCCTTGGAATTTGAATTTATCATGTAGGGTAATATTATATATTAAAGCAACAAAATACTTATCTATAATTATTTTATTGTCACCTATCGCTTCAATGTCTGTTGTATAAAACATATCTGAGGATGAATGGTTACTTTGGGTTGATTCAAGCTAATTGTCACACTATAGATTTTAATTTAAAGCCACACACGCACATACACATTCTCAAACTACAGGAAAACACTTGTTAGGAAAAGAACTAAAGAAATAGAAAATAATGGCATCTTATGCATCGCATAAGGTTTATAGATTTTTTTTTTATTTCGTTAACACCGAACAATTTAAAACAAATTAATACAAATTTTGTTTCGGTTCTTGTCACCTAGATATTGTCCTGGCGAGTTTTTTGTAAACTTGACATAAGTTAAAGCTGCCTGAGTGGAGGAAATCTCAATGAAGAACATACCTCCATAAGACCTGTCTGTAGGCCAGCCTGGAGGGCATTTCCTTAATTAGTGATTGATACCGGAGATCACAGCCCACTGTGGGTACAGTCCCTCTGGGCTGGTGGTCCTGGGCTCTTTAAATGCAGAATGAGCAAGCTATGAGGAGCAAGCCAATTAGCAGAATTCCTACACAGCCTCTCAATCAGCTTATGCCTCCAGGTTTATGCCTGGTTGTTCCTGCCCTGACTTTTCTCAGTGATGGATGAAATCCTAAAGCAAATATGACATACAACAACATACGCATATCTGACACACGTGATGAGGAGGCAGGTTGTGTTCCGCGTCCTAACAAGGTTAACAGTCCTAAAGCCAAGCAATTGGGGAAATTAAGTCTAAAAATCTTTTAGCGCCCCAAGAAAAGTGCCAATCACACTTATTGTGTCAGGAATTGGCGTGTTTTCTTCTCCTGACATTCACTGCCAAAGATACTTATAAGGCAAATAGTGGTTGGTAACTCTCACACATTGCAGAGTGATTTTGAAGGTGAAACTGTTTTCAACTGTGAAATAACATTCGTGATGAGGGCAGTCCAATATTGTAAAAGCATAAATACGCACATGTGAAAAAAATCTAATACATTACAGAAAATTATCTCATCTCATCTCAGCGTATTTATTCTTTTTTTTTTTTTTTTTTTTTTTTGGTTTTTCGAGACAGGGTTTCTCTGTGTAGCTTTGCGCCTTTCCTGGAGCTCACTTGGTAGCCCAGGCTGGCCTCGAACTCACAGAGATCCACCTGGCTCTGCCTCCCGAGTGCTGGGATTAAGGGCGTGCGCCACCAACGCCCGGCTGCGTATTTATTCTTATAAGCTCCAAGACACTGCATTTTTAGGGAAGAGGATGCAAGGCTTGTACTGTACCACTGAGCTAAATCTCCATCAGAGATACTATTATGAAATATTCCTGGAACTATCATTCAAAACGTTGTCTTAGACCAACTGTAGCTTTCTTGAGCCAGCAGAGTGTGTGTGATGGGACTCGGAACCTAGTGAGTCAGCTTCATTTCTTTAATTCTTCCTCAAATTTAACATTAATAATCTTTTAATATTGGCTCCCATGATGAGCCTTAGTTCATGATTTGGTCACATCAAGTTTGTCAGATTTTTGCTCTGCAAGTCAGAGGTAAGGAAGCAAAGCTCATCACAAATCTCATCCACATATATCTGTTCTCTCATTTGTTCAGCATGTCATGCTTAATATTCCAAACACTCAGTATTGTACCTTGTAATTACATCACTGAGTACAACAAAGGTCTAGGCATGAGCTAAATGTCACAGTACACGACTGTAAGGGCAGCCCAGTGTGACTGCAGCTGCACTGAATTTGTACTATAGGAAATTTCATCTTTCTAAAGTTCGACTGTGCCCATTATTTCCAACAGTCATGGATTTCGTGTTATTTTCACCCAGAACTATTTATTATTGTCCTAATCACCTTGGTACTGATCTGGATCATCTGTATTCATGACCCCAATACTCTCTGGAGTTTCCCCAGGGCCATTACAATTATTTATACAGCAGTTATTGGTATCCGGGCCATTTTCAAAGAGAGCCTATAATTCAATAAGCACAAATACTGAGAATCATTAAACAAATATTATCACAAAAATTTTCAGTGACAATATGAGTGATTTTAGGGGCTTTTTTCTGATTATGACTGGATGTGTATTTTAAACACAAAGTATTACAAGTACTAGAAAGTAGAAAAATAGAATCACTATGAATATATTAGTTCATTTAATGTAAGTACTCTATCCTTACAGGTCTTCAGTGGTAAGGTAACATACCTAGATGGAGCATAAATAACACCAGCTACAATTTAATGAAGACTTGTCTGTCTGTTTTTCATACATTTACTTCTATAACTTCTAATTAATATTCTACATTGGTATTATTATTTTTGCTTTTCATATAACTAATAAACACATTTTTGAAACATACTATCATAGGCCACAGAATTATTAAATACTGAAATCACAATTCAAAACAACATCTCATTGAATACCAAGCTTAATACCTTGGCCAATATATTATATTAAATAATAAAATAATGAATTTTATAAACTTTTAAAAATTACATGGAAGAGTGCATAAAATTTGAATAAGAGACAATGCAGAATATGGCTCTAGGTGAGTGGCCATGAAAAGTTACTAGTTTCTTCTGTTAAAACTGCAGCTTAAACCACAAGTTGTTGATTTGCATGGGAACCATAAAACTAAACAGAATTATGATTCCTACATCAGAAGCTCTCAAGTGGATGTAGACAGAGCCTCAATTCTAAACCTGCTGGATCCATTTTTTTTTACAAGAATATCGACATGTATAGTATGAGGAATAATGCTTCTGCCAAGTCCAGGTTAGGTTTTTGGCAACTCAATATAGTCACCTGTGATTAGGGAGGCTCACTGAGACCTTGGCTCCATCAGATTGGCCTTTGGGCAAGTCTGTAGGGACATTTATTTGATAGATGATCAATGTGGGCAGTGACATCATTGGACAGCCAGGCCTGGGAAATACGAAAGCAAACTGAGTAAGCCATGAAGAATATGCCAATGAGCAGCGACCCCCCATGGTCTCTGCTTCAGTTCAGGTCTCTAGGTTTCTGAACTGCGTTTCTGCACAGCCTTCCCTTCATAATAGAAGATAATCTGTAAGACAAAATAAACCTGTTCCTCCCCAAGGTGCTTTCTGTCATTGTGTTTTATGACAGCAATAGAAAACACACTAGATAACCCCCCAAAAGAGATCCAAGTTGTGATATTGTAAATTATGGGAGTTGTGAATGCTACTAGATACTCTGCAAAGGAGATGGAAACAAGACAGCTCATTAACTGACTCTGTAATGACACTACACAATATCCAGATAGTTCCCATATGACTATATGTATTCTTATGGAAAGGAAAGGAGAGAGACAACAAGACAGAGAGAGACAGAGACAATGATATAGACAGAGACAGACAGGGAGACAGAGCTAGAAAGATACAGAGACAGAGAGAGACAGAGACAGAGAGGTGACTATAGGAAAGACTTCAATATTCACTCACTGTGGCAGGTTTTTAAATAGAATGAGGGCTCTAAGCCAAGGACTGCAATCTCAGAGTTAAAGGAACAAACTCACCTCTCTGATCTCAAAAAGGAAATTATAGCCTTTTCAATAATTTTATTTCATATTATCAGGACCAACTTTAGACTTTGGGCCTATAGAAGTAGACATTTTTGTTGTTTCAAACTATTATATACATTGGTAAAAAATAAAAATAAAAACAGTAAAAACCAGCCAGGCACCCCAGTACTTGAGAGGCAGAGGCAGATGGATCTTTGTGAGTTTGAGGCCAACCTGGTCTACAAAGCGAGTTTCAGGGTAGCCAAGGCTGTTATATGGAGAAATATTTTCTTGAAAAACAGGGAAAAAACCCTCAAAAACAAACAAACAAACAAAAACAATAAGAATGTAACAGAATGTGCTTCACCACCCCCATTTTCCATCATAATCTATTTTTCCTTCTTTCCTTAAATATATGAAAACCATTGACCCATTTCTATGCATGACTCTAACTTGAGGCTAATATTTCTTTCTTATCAATTAGATAACTGAAAATATTATTGAGAACTTCTTATTGTATACCACCATGAATTTATGACACTCTTGAATTGAACAGTGACACAATAGTTTGCCCTTAATTCAAGCATTACGTGGAGACAAATTACTCATGATCTGGGTTCTGGTCCTGCTTTTCCTTTTCTATCAGCGTATCACAGGACAACATGTAGATTCATAAATCATAGCTGAATGAACCTTGAGTGCAACACAGTTAATATCAAAAATTGTCTATTTGCATAATTCATTTAAATACTCCACACATGGCCTGGTGATGTTATGGATAAACCATTGACAGAATTTAATAAAGTGTTCCAGAACTTTTTTATATGATTGATTTAAAACCATCAAACTCATTATGGTTAATGCCTGTAATATGAACACCTGATGTCTAATGGCTAGATATTTCTATTTGTACAAAGTAGCCTTCCAAGAGACACGTTTTAATATCTTCTGCTGTCCACAGACCTTGTCATCAGCTGTCAACTAGTATCTTTGTGTAGAATCATAGAACCAGCTTGGCTTGAATGGCAAAATCAATTTATCAGACAGTCCCAAACTGTTATAAAGCCAGTCTTCTCTGACAGACATCAGTGAAAGCTGCAATTCATACATGGAACCAAATAAGGGGTTGGAAATTCATTTAATATATTTTATGCTAAACAAATATTTACATGGTACTTCCAAAATTAAATAGCTATGTCAAATTTTCTGCCATTTCTTTACAACAGAAGGGACAATCTAATGTATCAGAGATTAACTAATTTCAAAATTGTTGTCATGTTGAAGACCCCTAAATCTTTCTTAGATTTATGTCAAAGATTTTGCAACTCATTCCTTTTACAAGGACATCCAAAACTATCTGCATTTGTCTCCACAACAACTGGCTTAGCACAATGTCATCAATGCAGTGACTCAGGGTAATGTTTGCAAATGTTTGCAGAATGTCAAGTCAATCAAGGTCCCTTTGGACTGCATGGTAATAGAACAGAATTAACATAGCCCTAGAGTAAGCTGTGAAGATGAACTGTCTCTTTCCCATATGAATGTGAACTGTTTTGGTCACCCTTGCTGATGAGGATTGACACAATATATTCTACACATCCACAGTCACATACCAAGTCCCAGCTATTGCAATGCCATGATCCAATACATATATTACATCAGCATATACAGTTGCAAATATCACTTTATTATATTTCCCAAAGTCAACTGTCATTCTCCATTTAATGTAGTTTTTTGCTATATTCATACTAATGAACTGATGTTGTAGAATATATTTTAACAGTGTAAAGGTGCATTACTTTTTTTTCTGCTGCTTTTGGTAATGATGCAAAGACATGTCACATTTTTTTTGATTAAATAAAATTAACCTGGGATCAGGAGGCTGAGTCAGCAACAATTTGACAGAAAGTGGTAGGGAGGAGCCCTGTCTAGCTAGGGTTCTTAAGTCGAGGCTGAACAGAAGGACACCCTGTGTTTTTGAGAGATGCAAGTAGGAGAGAAGGTGAGCTACTTGCTATTTAATCTCTCTGAGCAAGCAAAATTTCACCTCAACCTTTGAATCCTGAGTTCTGTAGAGGGATAGAGATCTAGATAAAGTTTTCTTTAGTGGCTGTGATAGAGCTGGTGCCTGAGGGTATAAAAATCCCTCATGGCTCCAGTCAGTGCGGTTGAACGGCTGCTGGTAGCAGGGAAGTTCAAATTGCTGATATAGGCCGCAGATGCTTAAGGGGCAGGCACTGTAATTAATGAAAAACAACATTTGGACACCCAACATGGGGTGCCAAAATGTAGTTGGGTTTTTTTTTGTTTTTTTTACACTTTACTCTTTGGGGGCCTACCACCCTGCTCAAAAATAAATACACGGAGTCTTATTATTACTTATAAATGCCCAGCCCTAGTTTGGCTTCTTTTTAGCCAGATTTTCTTAACTAAAATTATCTCATCTACCTTTTGCCTCTGGGCTTCTACCTTTCTCTGTTCTATGTACCTTTCTTTACTTCTCTCTCCTGCCTATCTATTGGCTGTTCAGCTCTTTATTAGACTAATCAGGTGTTTTAGACAGGCCAAGTAACACAGCTTCAGAGTTGAACAAATACAGCATATAAGAATGCAACACACCTTTGCATCATTAAACAAATGTTCCACAGCATAAACAAATGTAACACATCTTCAACTAATACTCCACAGCAAACTAAAGAGACGCTGACTAAGGCCCACTTATGAGGGATCTGAGACAATATGCAGTCCAAATTCTGATTTAAATTGATTCTTGATGGGAGAAAAAAGGATAATGATAGTGAGTAAAAACTGCCTTTACCTCTATATACCAAAAATTGTTGTGAATGCTCTGTAAGTCCACCCGAATTGTTCATTTGAAACCAGAATAGAATAGGATGGTTTACTGTCCATTGACTATCAGTGAAAATTGGTTGAAGAATTCTATTTAAAGTGACATTTTACTTTAAAGATTTTTATATTTCCATATGGATGTTATTTGTATGGATATAGATTCATATAAGATAAGGTCCCATGGCTGAAACCCTCAGCTTACTGATCATTGTAATGAGCCTATCATCTTTCCTTATAATATCAAGTATTTATAGTTTGTATCTGTTCCTCTCTAGTGTGTCAGTCTCACAATCAAATCTTAGTGTTATTCTTATTTTCTTAATGTATATTCTTCAGAGCTGAGAAGTGCAATGTTCCCTTAGAAAAAGCAATGGATATCTATGAGTGCTTTCATTACACATGGGGAATTGAGTATGAAGTATATTTTTATTTCATAATTACTTTTAAAGATCTTGAATATATTTACATCAGACTCTAAAGTATTGCAGATTTTCTGAATCAAAATAATTATTGTGAGGCAATAGCAACACAAACTCAAAGTCAAGGAACCTTCCCTTGTACATTTTGGCATGAGCTTAGTGGTCTACTTGTTGAAGAAGCTTGCCCGAAGATAGCTCTTCCTGATCTGATAGAATAGCTCAGAAGAAAGTCAGATGGTCAAGAACATGTGACAAGGAGGAAATAAGCTGTGCTTCCTTGGATAACATGGAGATTGTGTTAAAAGTCATGTATTTTTACTAATCATAATATAATGATTTCTTATAGTTAAAGAATATCCATATCAAAACTAAGTATGGAAATGAATTAAAAGCTTTCTTTGTGAATTAATTGCAGTTTTTAATAATAATTAGTGAATAATTTAACACTCTATGAAAATATAGAACTATAATGGAGTGAACAATAGCACTTACCATTTATTGACTGCTTTCTATTCAGCATGATCAATGATAAACACATCACATCTTATTTAATGTTACCTGTGATCTTTTGAGATGATAGAGTGACCATTTAACTTTATTAAAATAGGGACAAAGATGGTTTCATAACTTGACAGATTTGGCAATGGTGGAAAGATGGCTGTTGGCAGGATGCAAATGCACAGGACTTACGAACATGTGCATGTAAGAACTGCAGTTATTCTGCAGCAATATAGGGGTGGAGGTGGATAGTAATATACTGTTAGGTTGATTCTGGAACATAGGAGACAGAAAGAGGAAAGGCAGATAAATGAATACAATGTAGATATAATGGGGAAAAGGTAAAATTCAATCTATTTTAGGCAGACAGAAATTAAGAAATATTTAAAATAAAACTTTTTTTCACATTGTCAGCATTGCGTAGGTCACCTTATTTTCTGATCAGGAAATTATGACTAGCTAGAATCCATGTATAATCAGCTACTAAAAACAGGCTGATTTGTTTTTTGGAGCATCTTATATATTCCTTGCTAATAGAGATACAATTTATGAATGGAACTGACAGGGAAGAAGCTTGTTTGCCTGGCTGGTATATGAGATCTGGTTTTCCCTCTGAACATTCAAAACCAGAAAGTTAAAGAATCCCATTCCTTCCTCCAGTGAAAACCCAAAGTGGTGGTTTGTAGGCTCATGATACCACAGATATTATTTGAGTTTGAGGACATTTCTAGGAGAAGCTTCAAATCTCTTCTCCTGGTCTCCTGTATGTCTCCATGCAACAGAGTGCCAAGTACAAATGCATCCATGCCAAAATTTATTTTCTAGCCATTTTATTCATCAAAATAACCATCCCTAAGTGCCTCTGAAATGTAGTTTGTTTTATTCCATTAATTTAAATCTTGTTTGTCTCTTCAGTGTTAGTCTTTTTCCCAGTGCAAATGATTTTAAAAGAACAATGACTTTTCTAGTTCTTCTGAATTACTATCTGGATATCATAAATTATCTTGATAAGAGACAAATGACAGAAGAAATTACAACATAACTAACTAGGCAATGACATAATTAACTAACTACGCAACTATAAGGCCTGAGACTTTCGTGATATTTTCTTTTATAACAATCAAACACATTGGTGTGTGTTCTGAGCAATGGCACTAGAAGACAGATAAAGAACATAGGCCAGTGGTGTCCCCTACATAAACCTGAAGTAAGAGGGAGAGATACCCTACTATATGCCATCCATAATAACTTGCACCCTCATGTAAGTAATGCTTTCCTGTAGATTAATTTCTAAGCGGTCTCATTAAATAAAAAACATGGAGCCTAATATGGGGTGAAAGCCTTAAAGATCAGGGAAATAGGAATAGCCACCAGCCACCTTACCTCACCAGCTCTGTAGCTTTAAAAATGCCATGACTTCCTGTCTACCCATGCTTTTATTGCCTTGCTGTTTTGCCCTCTCATTGGCTCTTAGCCCAGCTAACTCACTTCCTTGTCACTACCTGTCTGTACAGACCTCCAGGTCTCTATGATTGGTACTGGGATTAAAGGCATGTGTCACCACACTTGGCTCTGTTCCCTACTGTGGCATGGAACACACAGAGACCCTGCCTGCCAAATGATCGGATTAAGGGCGTGTGCTACCACTGCCTGATTTTTGTGTTAATGGCTTGCTATTTCCTCTGATCTCCAGGCAAACTATTTATTAACATACAAATAAAATATCGCCACATTTCAGCACAAATAAAATATCACCACACTTTCCATTCAGGATTTTTCTTTTTTTTTTCTTCAAAAAAGTAATTATTTCTTTTACCTTTTGAGGTTATAATTTTATTAAATATGTAAAATTGAGTTCATTTAAAATGCATTTAGACTTAAGCAGAAGAATTAGTCTCAATTAAACAGGGTTTGAGAATGGCTCAGATACCAAAATGAATTGAACACTAGACTACTTTCTTCAACTTTCAGTTTGTTAATCACAAAGATACTACATCCTGAACAGCTTCTTTAACACTAATCCTGCTTAATCATTTTTCCATCATGACTTGCTTCTTACAGCCCTTCCTTCTGTCTGAACATAGTATTTCATGTTTAATTCTCCCCTTACAATTCTACCTACTTTCTCTGTTGATATCAAAGCAGACCACAAAGGATAATACTTGTATTCAAATTTTACGAATCCTGTTAAATGATAGTGTTTCATTGAGGTATTCATTCTCTTCTCAAGGGTATTATTCCTTTTCCTGTAACCTGACTTCTAGAGATGTTTGTGTTGATGGCTGAGTAGGCTCTTCATTAGCTTGGGATTAGTGATCTGCTAAGCAGAGCTGAAGTGAGGCAAAGAAGTGCAGCCTCCTCAGGAGCCCTTCACTTTCGGAGTTTCTTCTCTTTTTCTCTTTTTGATAAAAATCTCCTTTGTATATATAGTATGCTACCACACTTTACGCTAGGGAATGAGAGACTCATGGAAAAAAATAAAGGACATGAGCTGATCCACATCCATTCTTATATGATGTGCAAGAAATAAATGTTGGCAAGTATGTGGCTCAGGGGTTCAAACATTTGCAGGGCTGAAGTTTGGATCTCCAGGAGACACCATTGTTAGTATATATCCTGGGGCATTTTTATGTGTCTGTGATACTGTCCATAGGTAAGTTCTTGGCAAATCTGGTAAAGCCAAGTCTTTTAAGGGCTGTAAAATAGTTCATTATTTAAGAATACTCACTTCTACTGCATAGAACCAGAGTTTGGTCCCCAGCATCCACGTCACATCTCACAATTATCTATACTTCCAGTTCCAAGGGATCTGACAGTTGCTTCTAGCTTCACAAGACACATGAACTCATTTGCACAGACACACACACACACACACACACAGGCACAGGCACAAACACACCCACACACTTAAAAATAACAAAATGAATCCTTTTAAAAGGGAGGAAAACAAAAATGTTCTCTTATGAGTCTGTCTTTGACCTATAAATGTGCATTTCTGTTCAACAAGAGAACATATCAGCTTCAGTGTGACGTTTTCAGCATCATACTTTCTTGGTATTTGTTAAAATTCAGCATCAATAAAGCCACAACCTTTGCAGAGGAGCAGATTGTTTTCTAATGTTTAAGGAACATGCCCACCTTTTATTTTATGTCGTTCTCAAATTCTAGTAACAACTCTTTCACAAAAAGGTTTTACAGCAGAGAAAAATGGCTTTAAAAATATCTGAATTCATATGATCCTTGAGAATCCTTAATCTCTGAATATCAACACAGTATTTACAGTACCCATGCCCACAAAAATAAATGCTTAGAAAATGCATATGTAATAAATATGTGATCTTTATTTAATAACATTTACTTTTTTTTCCTTTAAAAAATTATTCAAAGTATTCTGATCACAGCTTCCACTCCTGCAGCTTGTGGGTCCTCCCACATCTCCACCCGCCAAAGTCCATGCCCGTGATTTCTGTCTTTCTTTAGAAAGAAAGTAAACAAGAACAAAACAAACACAAATTAGAGAGAGAAAAAAAAAGAATGAGACTCTGTTGGAAAAAACTAACTTTTCATTTGCAAGGTAGAATAAATTGCCAATGACTCTTGGTTAGGATAGGAGTCCACATCCACTTCCTCATCTCAGTCCTGGGACACCACTATATCATTTACTTTGCCAATGTAGTTAATTTTCTGTAAAAAAAAATGGCAAAATTACTATTTTTATCTGAACTAAAAAGGTTTAATGGAACAGAATTCTATATGACATTTACTAACAAATGGAATTTGAGTATAAAAAGGAATTACTCCAAAACTGATGTAATTAAAGAATGGAGATTTTAAGTCATAATTGTGAATTTTTGGTACTGGAAATATTTATGCCATGATAAAATTTTATAGAACCCATGTATGACAAAAGGCTTTACAGTTAGCAATCACTTCTTCAATCACAAATATTTCTCTTATGAACCCCCCAAATGATTATCCAATCCCAATTGGTCAGCCTTAAGATACATACATATAAGCAAAACTATACAGACTCATCAGGTTTCATATATTTATTATACACATATATTTGCCTTTATATATTTTGGCATATAAATATATGTATGCATGTGTGTGGTTTTTTTTTGTGTGTGTGTTACAATGATATACAATAAAGAACAAAAATTTAGAAGAAGAATTGTGTAAATGTACCATACTTTTTCTTATCCATTCTTTGGTTCAGGGGCATCTAGGTTGTTTCCAGGTTCCAGCTATTACAAATAATGCTGCTATGAACACAGTTGAACAAGTGCCCTTGTGGTATGATTGAGCATCCTTTGAGTATATGCCTAAGATTGGTATAGATGGGGTCTTAAGGCAACTTGCTTTTGGTCATGGTGTTTCAGCATAGCAATGGAAGTCCTAACTAGACAAGCCTTACATGAAATATTTATGCAATTTTTTTATTTACTCTAACTTAAACTTTGTAATTTTTAAATGCTAAATCAGTAGTCTAAGAGTGTAGCAAATCTATCATATACTGTAAAAGTTATTTTCCATTTTTTTTAGATTTTAGATTTTTTATTTAATATTTTTATTTTATAATTAACTTAATTTCACATATCAGCCACGGATTCCCCCATCCTCCCTCCTCTCACCCCCCAGCCCTCCCCCGCAATCCAGCCCCCATTCCCACCTCTTCCAAAGCAAGGTCTCCCCTGGAGAGTCAGCCCAGCCTGGTAGACTCAGCCGAGGTAGGTCCAGTCTCCTCCTCCCTACACCAAGGCTGAGCAAAGTGTCTCAACATAGGCCCCAGGCTCCAAAGAGCCAGCCCATGGACCAAGGACAGGTCCTGGCTCCACTTCCTGGGGGTCTCCCAAACAGAGTGGGAGAACAAGAGGGAGATACCATGATGAATGAAGACCCCAGGGGAATAGGAAGAAGCAGAGTGCTAGAGAGGTCCCCAGAAATCCCCAAAGATACCTCCACTGTAGACTACTGGCAATGGTCAAGAGAGTGCCTGAGCTGACCTGCTCTGGTGATTGGATGACTGAACACCCTGGCTGTCATGATAGAACTCTCATCCAGTGTCTGATGGAAGCGGATGCAGAGATCCACGGCCGAACTCCAGGTGTTGCTCTGGGAGTCCAATCGGCAACAGAGAGGAGGGACTGTATGAGCAAGAGATATTGAGACCATGACTGGAAAAAGCACAGGGACAAATAGTCCAACTAGTGGAAACATGAACTGTGAACCAATGGCTGAGGAGCCCCCATAGAACTGGACCAGGCCCTCTGGATAAGTGAGACAGCTGATTAGCTTGAACTATTTTCTATTTTTTAAGATAAGGTAGCATGCATTTGTATTTTGCTTAGTTGTATTCTTTCTCGTTGTCTTATGAGCAGGGTGTGCAAACCATTGAACAGTATATTATATATAAATCACATCATCTTTATCAGAATGGCAACATACGTCTGACATATTTTGTCAAGCTAAGTTGAAGTTGAGGTATACCCACTCTGCAATATTGTGGGTGAATATAAATAGGCATGTAGACAGGCATGCAGAGAAACATGCTTAAAAACAGATAAATTTAGTTGCAATCAGTATAAATGTTGATGAAATAAAACTTGTTTTAGTCTTATCATTTAAGTATTTCAGTGATGGCATATTATACTCTCAAGAATAACTGCTAGCATAAAATAAACTTCCAGTCAATTACTACTTACATACTTTTATACTGAAACACTTGAATTCAAGCTTTAAAAAATGTCTTTGACGATATTAATGTCATTAAGTAGTTTAGATATTTTAAGGTAGTCTGAAAAGTTCAACAAAATAATACCATCCTCCTCACCCACTTTTCTATCAGGCTCAATCTTTAGACTTTTATCAAATAAAATAAATGGGGAAGGCAAGAAAACACAACTTTATTTTGCTTTTCTGTTCATAGAACCTGCAATTAAAAATTTGGAGGAAAATATTACATACTTTCTATGTACATCTTCAAGAACTCCTGCTATTCCTATGTCCAATCCCATTTCTTTCTTGCTGGGTTGTAGGCTGGAGCTATTTACCTCAGCACTGTAGCTTCATTAACATAAGCTTTTCTTTAATAATATCCTCCCAATGATCTGTAAAGTAATATCCAAAGCATGTTGTTAAAACTATCTAAATTCAAGTATACATAAATAGTACTTTAAAAAAGTATTAATGTTACAAGTGTTGAGTTCAAATAGAAAAGTATCCACAAAATCTCTTTAATCTTTTATCAACATTAAGAAAATTATGCAGTGATTTCAATTTATTCTTTGAAATGAGTAGACTAAATTACTGCTTTATTACATCCCTCATTAGTTAATTAAAACAGGTTATTCATTGAGTCCTTATTGCTACAGAATGTTTTATTTATATATAAATGAGTATAAGTATTTGTAAACTGTAAAACGCTTAATTGACCTAACAGCTTGAGATGTGATTGTTTCATTATATGATACTCACTAAAAAGAGGGCATTATAAGGCATATTATACATAGTTAATTCTCAGGATGCTTCACAAAAAGTGGCTAAAATAAATGTCTCCATGCCATTTCATATCCATCAATAGAAGACAAAATTGTATGCCAAGGATCTTTGATTGTTACTAATTATTCATGAAAATATGAGTTTTGAAATTCAATGTTAAGCTCGTAACACTATTAAACTAAAATATTTTTCAATATCCTTTAAAACTTATATCAGAAAATGAGGCAATTACAGTAATTTGTTAGTTTCTAAATAAAATAATGTTTAAAAATACTATAATTCTTAATTCTGTAGTTACTACACCTTCCTTATTAGTGGATAGCCTTTTTCTCTTAAAGGTGATACTTTGGGTTAAATTCAATCAACATCTTGGAATCTTGTCATTTTCAACATATGACTTTCAAATAATTACATTTTGTAGATAATGTATTGTTAGAAACACAGTCCAAGAATGGAGTTGTGTGATGATATTTCTAAATTCTTGTGAGAAAACTCCAGGAAAATACAAGAGTCTTGTGACTTCAGTTTCTTCAAAAACATGGAATTGATCTTGGAATGTACTTCCAGGCCCCTCCCAGGTGTGGCAGGTAGGAGTGAGTTTACTTCAGATAATTCATTACACGTGGCTATTGTTTCTTACATATATGCCTCCATTGAGAAACATGGTTTTGTCACATTCAACTTGTCTGTCCCATGTGGTTTGTCCACCACATGCAGCTTGCCCCTGTGATTGCACAGTTTACTTCACATGACTCTTCTTAACCCTCAGAGTATAAATTGTCTGATGCTCATGCATAAAGTTGGCTATTGCATGAGAGTTTAGTCTACCACATTTATTGACTTATTCTCCCAGGTCCCACTGCTAGCTAGAGTGGTAAACAATACACCATTAAAGAAAGGAAGGGAGTAAAATTGGTGATACATGGAAGGTTTGTTCAAGTTAAGCAAGCAAAGACTGATGTTTTCAGTTACACTTTCTGGTGTTCAGTCTAATACTTCCTGTTAGTTACAAAGGAAGCTGTGAGATGTAGATGCATACCAAGGAAAAATCAGAAATGGATTTACTTGGTAGTTACTCTCTACGCAAAGAGTATGAATGCTCCACTCGTCTAAATTCTCACAAACTATAAGTAAGGAGTAAAAATCAGATTACTATTTGCTGAATTAAAGTAACACATTTATGATGAATCATTTTTGTCTTCATTTTCCACTATCTGATTATATTTATTTTTAATATTTTAATCATTTTGAGTTGAATTATGCTTATTATTTACCTATCTCAATATTACCTTATTTCATTTTAAATGAAAATTCTGTGTGTGTGTGTGTGTGTGTGTGTGTATGCAGATGTAGAAGTCAAAGGACACCTTTTGTGGAATCAGTTCCTTCTCTTTGACATGCGTTCTGGGGATTAGACTTAAGTCATCATCAGGCTTGCCCAGCAACCACTTTTACCCAGTGAATCATCCTATTACCTGACCAACGTTCAATTTTTATTATGTGAGAAAACATGAGAAGGTAAGTCCTTCCAGAGAGCATGTTATATGCTGGACATTGCTCTAAGTGCTACACGGGGCTTAGCTGATTTAATTTTTACAACAATCTGATATTGAGTCTACAATTGTCTTTTGAATACAGATGAGGCAAAAGCCAACAGAAAGCTTAAGCAATGCTATTAAACAGAAAATCTTAGATAATGAATAAAGAATGTTTTCCTCCAGAGTATCTGGCTTTAAAAGCCTCACTATAAATTCCAGAAACTGCACGTTTATTTTCTTTTTTGTTATTCTTCCCAAAGTTAATAATTACCCATAAGATGTTAAGAAATAGCCATTTCAGCTGTTAAAGTGGTAGATGTTCCAGAGAGTACATTAATTTTAACCACCATTACTTGTTAAATACAACAGTAGTGAAAATGTTCATATTGATTTCTAGCTTTATTTACTTATGTAGCTAAATGCTAACTTTAATAAAAGACAGTTCTATGACTTAATATGGGAGAATTTTGTGTTATCCTTGTCTATAGCACGTTAACAGCCTGGTTGGGTGATCCTTGAACATGAGCAATTTTAAGACAGTAATTCAGTGTTGGACAGCAGATCTGTAGATGTTTCAGTCCTGGGAACCCACACTTACCTGTAATCAAGGCCTTGTTCCTTCCATGTAGTCTTTTGCTAAGGATTCTGTTATGTCTAGAAACACACTTGTTTCTTTTTCTTTCAGTATGTCTGTGCCACATTTATTTGTGAACATATTAATTCAAATACTAATAGAATGTCTACTGATGATGTCTATGATGCTTTTTATTAACAAATTAGTATCTTTTAAATTTTGGACTTTTAAGTGAACCAGCAAGTCAGTCTTTAATGACAAGGTCCTGGAAGAGAGGATGGACATGGAGGTCAGAAGACAAGGACATAGAAAAGTCTGGGATCAGGAGGTCTTATAAAAGCTTTGGCCTATGCCTACCAAACTTATTAAAAAGTACAACATCTTATATATTTCCAGGAGGTAAATGGGAAAAGTCAGCAAGAAATTAATTGAACAAATTTGTAAAAGGGGAGCATAAGTTATTTCAAGAATATTACAGACAGATCCCACAGTGGCCTTGGGATTGATAACAATGGTCCCACACAGTGGGAAGAGTTCGGTGCTCAAGATCTGAAGCCACAGCTCCCGCAATGCATTGGCCCCAGGCTATTACTGTCTATGCCAAGAATAGTCCCAGTTTTAGACCAGGAACTATGTTCCTTTTCTATACATCAGGAAGTCAGGGCAAAGCTCTCAAGGCTCTGGCCACAGGGGATTACTGGCTCTGCCAAGCATGGTTTTAGGCAAGGTTTTTAGACCTGGTTTAGACATGGTTTTAGACAAGGAACTATGTTCCTTTCCCACACATTATGGCCTCAGGGAAAACCTCAGTTGATCAATCCAGTCCTCATCAGAATTTCTCACATGTTCTTTTATACCTTCTTTTACTTTAATTTTAAAATGTTATTCTCTATAAATTCAAGAGACAGTTTGCTGGCTTTCTTTAATTGAAGATCACTAATGGTTGGCCATGAATAATATTTAACAATAATAGTAAGCCACAATGACAATTGTGTTAATAATTTCTGAGTGCTTAATTACTGTCATTCCATGTGGTAAGGTTAGTATAGATCCTGTAAAATTCTGAAATGATGGGCATATTTCTAATAAAAAATAAATGTTTCCTCTGTTTATTTCCACACTGGACAAAGTTAAAACCAAAATTTCACATGTAAGAAAACCTAGAAAGAGTTGTTGTAGCAGAGCAAACAAGGACTAAGGATCATAAAGAATATTTTTCTTTTTGCTCAGAATCATGTAAAGACATGTTTGTGACCTAAAAGTAAACATCGTTGTTTGTATAAAAACAGTTGCTTGAAAATAGTTTTAAATCTCTTTTCCCTTAAAAATGAAGTTAACGTAACTCCTATAGTGTCTTCTTTTGAATGACCCCCCCCCATCTGGACATTATTTAATTGGTTCATTTTATTTGCGTGTATATATGCCACATATGACTCTTTGTCTCTGTCTATAGGAGTGCATAGAATTGTACATGTTTGCAGGTGCATGCACAGAGGCCAGAAGAGAGAGTCAGAGCCTTCAAAGTAGGGGTAAGGAAGTTATAAACAGCAATCTTAAACATTCATCAGTGTTTGGAATGAGGTTTAATGGACAGGCCGAGCATATTTTCATTTGTCATAGAAATTTTAATTTATTGCATTTGCAGATATTTAACATGAATAAATAAGCAGTATGTAGGAATACAAAAGATTCATGCTACATTTGCATTGTACTAATTGGCAATGCATTGTTATAGTGCCTCTGAAAACCTGTTTCTGCAACAGTAGGGGCTCACTTTCCACCTCTGAGAGGCAAGCAGGGGCAACAACCACAGGCTATGTGATTGTGAGTCAAATGAACTACCCTGACCAAATATTTTAAAGGAGATTTATCATAGCTAGTGTTGGAGTTTTGGTTACTCTATTGTTCTTGTAATGAACATTGCCAGGTCTAGTGGTATAACGTCCTTTATACATACATATATATCCACACTCAGTGCATACATATAAATGCATACACTTATACGTATTGTGTACAACTTTGGGTAAATATAAAACAAGATTCCTTGAGGCTTTATCAATCAAACGTGGTGATATTTGTTCCCCCTCCCTATCATTCTTTTGAATTGACCTCCTTTCTCCCTCCCCGCTTGAAGCTCTGTGGCACACTTTTACATTTTCTGCTGTATATCATCTGTCTCCTGCTATACACCTCTCAGTCCACAAACCCATAGTCCATTTATTGCTGTGGGGTGTCTTTCTGTATGCTGTGAATATATGTTGCTCTGATTGGTTGATAAGCTGCATTTGGCCTATGGCAAGGCAGCTTAGAGGCAGATGGGAAATCCAAGCAGATATATGGAGAGAACAAAGGAGAGAGAGAGAGAGAGAGAGAGAGAGAGAGAGAGAGAGAGATGCCAGCTGCCACCAAAGGAGAAGCAAGATGTCTGACTGGTAATGCCACAGCCATGTTGCAAAACATAGATTAATAGAAATGGGTTAATTTAGGATGAAAAATCTAGCTAGCAAGAAGCAGGCCATCAGCCATACAGTTTGTAAATAACATTAAACCTCTGAGTATTTATTTTATAAGCGGCTGTGGGACCATGGGTGAGAGAGATTTGTCTGGGCCACAGAGGGGCTGGGCAGAACCTGAGAAACTTCTGGCTACAATTTATCCTTTCCTGATTTCTGTGGTTACTACAGGGTCTATAACAATTTCTAAACATTTAGAGCTAAAAATGGAGATGAGAGATAATGTGCAATGTCTGTCATTCTGGGTCTTGGTTATCTCACCTAATATAAAATTTTCTAGGTCTGTTCATTTTACTACAGATTTCACTTTTCTTGACAGAAGAATAATATTCTATTGCATATGCATGCCACATTTGAAATATCCATTCAACTCTTGAAGTAAAGTTGAGCATTTTGTCCATTCCTTAGCTATCATAAAAGGACAGTAATGAACATTGCTGAGCAAGTAACTTGAAGTTGCATATTGAACCCTTTGGCATATACTAGGAGTAAGATAGTTGGATAATACGGGAGAATTAGTTCTAGGTTTTTGAGGGTTCTCCAAACTGATTTCCAGAGTAGCTACAAACATTGGCAAGTTCAGTAACAGAGAATGAGAGTTGTCTCTCCTCCATGTTTGCTCCAGTCTGCTTGTCGGTTGCTTTGTTGACCTTTGGCTGCATTTTTCAACATTGTTTTGATTTACATTTCCCTAATCAATATGAGTTATAGATATTTTCTTTTATCTATTCCTGGGCTACTTTTATTTCTTCTTTTTCCAGCTGTCTGTTCATACTCCAAGCCCATTCTTCAAAATGGCCCTTTGTTTTTGGACACCTTCATTTTTTATTTCTTTGTATATTCTGAATATTAATTATACGTCAGACACCTTGCTGGTGAAGATTCCCTCACACTTTACGGCCTCCCGCTTCGCTCGGTTGGTTCTTTCCTTAGCTGTGTCTAAGTATTTTAGTTTTATGACATTCCACTTACCAAATGTTGGTGAATGGAATTCTACTCACATATTCTTTCTATAAACCTACATTTTATAAGGTATTGCATGCTTTCTTCTAGAAATGTTGGTGTTCCAGATTTAAGATTGAGGTCTTTGATGCACTTTATCTAGTTTTTGTGCAGGGAAATAGATGATAGATGGATGATAGATGGGTAGATAATGATGCTGAGAGATAGATAGATAGATAGATAGATAGGTAGGTAGATAGATAGATAGATAACAGATGGTAGATAAATAGATAGATACCCTTTGCATGTGTACATCCAGATTTTCCAGCACTGTACAGTTAGAAAGCAGGATTCAGATTATATGAGCTGGATCTAACTTGAAAGCCTGCATCGTGTCATCTGTTCTGAATGGTATTAGGGATACTATGCAGGTTGCCAAAGTAGAGAAGCAATTAATAGTCCCACCTAGCTATTATACGTATGAGCCAGAACAATTACCATCATGGCAATATATCTGTAAACATGCAGTGTGTGGCACTCATATATTGGTGGCAATCAACAGTTGCGTAATTTTACTTAAGGTCCTAAACAATACAGAAACCAAGTCTGGTACTAGAAACCTAGTTATCTTCCTAGGCATAGTGAAGTCATGTATCTTAGGAAAACAAATCTACTACCATCACTTTGCTAGACCATCTGAGATCTTAACCTTCTACTCCTTATCGTTATACCATGTCTTAGTTAACTTTTGAATTGCTGTGGTAAAACATCATGACTAAGGTCAGTTATGAAAGAAAGCACTGAAATTGTGGCTCTCAGTTCCAGAGGGTTCCATGACTATCATGGAGGCAAGCATGGTGGTAGACAGGGAGGCATGACACGGAAACTGGAAACATGGCTGAGAGCTCATATTTTGATTCACAATCATGATACAGAGAGATTTGACTCTGAATACTATGGGCTTTTGAACCCTCAAAATGTACTTCTATTACATACCTACTTCAACAAGGTCACTCCTCCTAATCCTTCCCAAATAGTTCCACCAACTGGGAACCATGTACTGAAATATATGAGCCAATAGTGGCCATTTTTATTCAAACCACCACATACCCACAGGTGATTGTAGTTATAGGCCAAGTAGCTTCTCTTTACTGTGAATGGAGACCATCACAGAACATCACAACAGAACACAATATAGACACTGTGGGTGTACGGGCCCAATGGATCTATCTACATCACAGTTCCTGAATCTATGGCTCAGGAAATAACTTGTAAAAGCAATGGGAAGACTGTCAGCCCAAATAAGATTGTAATAATAGCAATATCAATAGACATGCTAAAACAGGAAGAAAGAAATATCATAGGGTTACACCTGTGGAGCAGGAAGTACAGACAACTGATGACTACTGAGAGAGGGAGAATTAATCTTGCTAGGGATGAGTATCCTGGTGGACTGTCCAGTGCAAAGTGATCAGCTCTGAAGCCGTATACACAGAGAAAACAAAAGCAGACTCAGGAGGTATAAATATACACATATACATGTATCAGTGTTTGTATGTGTGTTCAGTTAACAATAATAACCAGGGAAGAAAAGTCTATTAGTTTGAGTATGTAGGTCATATGCAAGTAGGTGGAAGGGCTATAAGGAGCAAAGGGAAATGGGGAAATTATATGATTATATTTTAATTAAAATCTTGAAATATAAAAAAATTGTATTAAAATATAAAATAAACATTTCTAGGATTTTAAGACAACAAACAACTTAGAATAGAAACTCAATTGTGGTTGACAATTTGATAACTTGTGATAGATACTTTGGGTTTTCATTTTTGTTACCTGTATTATAGAACATGAAATTTTCATAGACAATCCATCAGTAAAACTACAAAGCTAGATTTAAAATTTTGTATTTCATTTAATTTGGTAAATAAAAAGTAGAAAGATAAGATTTGGTTACAAATTTGAAACAACATCTATCTTATTTTAAATTTGCAAAAGTAAAATAGTCAATATAATTAATTATAAATGTAAATAAGCTTGTATGAATAACAAAACAAATAATCAGCAGTGGGAATCTTGTAGTGTATATGATCAACTCCAGTCATTTAATTTTAGACATGAAAGAAGATATTAAAAGAGTTATTGGAGAGGAAAGTGTCATGAAAATTACTCTATACTGTCTTCATACATTTTCAGAATTTAGTTATAATGAGGCCATTTCTATGGAAATGAAGCCATCACTTAGTCATTCTGTACAACTGAGTCATTCATAATAGTTTTTGAGAGCAATGATAGATTTTAATGCAGCTTCCCAAGAACTTCCTTTATCATGAGCCCCAGAAGCATAGAAGAATCTTTCATTGACTATGTTCACCAACAACATATTAGTAAATTTAAAGATAAAATTCTATATGAGTATAAACATTAATAATACTAGATCTTGGGAAGCAACATGCTTCTATCATAGATGATTCTTCGGTCAGGGCTTCAGCATAAGGGCAATTTGCGCTTAAGGAAGGTGTTTATCAACCTTATACTTCAGGTAGGAAAGTTAGGAAGAAATGGAGAGGCACATCTTTTATATTTTATGTTCTTTACAAGAAATGTGTAAGAAAATGAATTTTAGGAAAAGTCAATTTTAATTTGGTTTCATCATCTCTTCATAAGAAAATACTGCCATTACCTTATAATTCCTTATTTAAGTGTAAAATAACATTTCACAATAGATATATTTTTGGTAGTGTGTACCATAAATTGAATAATATAATGAATCAAAAAATGCTGAGAATATAATAAATCCTCAAGAAATAATTTTTACTATTACTATTTAACTGAGATATGCAATGATATGTGCAAATTCCAGTCTACAACCAAGGAAAGGATAATACAAAGCAAGAAATTACTTGGGTGTCCCTCTGCTTAAAAAAAAAGTGGCCTATTTTTCTGAAAAAAATGGGGTTATTGAAAGCACGGAGAATCAGTGGGTTGACATTGACCTAGATCTTTAATTCTAGTAGAAGTTTTTATGAAACTGGGTGCATGAAATTTTGATGCATATAATTTTAGGATTCTAATGTCTTCTTCATTAATCATTCTCTTGATTATTTTCTGACTAGTTTTAGTGCAAAGTTTATTTTGCCAACTATTTGAATAGCAACATCTGCTTACTTCCTGGTTTGGTTTGGCGTGAATACTGTTTTCTATCCTTTCCCTCGGCAGTGGGACCTATCATTAAAGATAAAATATTTGCCTTGTAGACAACAGGGAGGTGGATTTTGTTTTCCGATATATGTGCATCTAGCCCGTGTCTTTCGATTGGACAATGGAGGCGAGAATATTTAAAGTTATTGTAGAAAGGTGTGTGTTGAATGTAGCCATTCCTGTGTTGATTTTAGGTGCAGCTGTTTGTGTTTGCAGTGGTACTTCTTTGGCTTAGTAATTACAGCTTCCTTCGTTGCTTTTCTTCCATCTCTTGGCTATGTTCATTTCTCTCTTCAGCCAGGAATATGTATATTCTTTGGGTTTGGTCTACTGGGTACAAATTTGTTTAGGCTGTTTATCTCAGGGTTTTTCTCTCTTTCTCCTTCAACAGTAGCACAGAGATTTGCTGGGTATATTAATATAGGTTGGTAGTTATGGTCTTTTAGCAAGTGGAATGTATTTCTCTAGGCTCTTCTGTCTTTCAAAGTTTCTGTTGAAGAAAGAGATCAGCTGTTATTCTTATGGAATTTTCTTTTGGGACCTGTGTATTTACTCTTGCAGCTTTTCATGTTCTTTCCTTTTTTTCTGTATACCTAGTGTTTTAACTATGATATGCCTTGGGGTTTTCTTTTGTGGTCTTATCCAGTTGGTGTCCTGTGTGCTTCCTGTATCTGACTGGGTTTGTCTTTCCTAGTTTGGGGACATTTTCTGCTATTATCTTCTTGAAGAGCTGGTTTATGCCACTTACCTGGGATTCTTCTTCCTCATTTATTTCTCTGACTATTTGATATTGTTGTGGTGTCCCACATTTACTATATATTTCTTTCCTGTGTTCTAATTTTCTTTTTATTTGCTTATTTATACTAAATACTCTGTCTTCAATTCCTGATGTTCATGATATAGAATGGATCTACATCCATTCTACTTGTAAGGCTTTCCCTTGAGTTTTACTTCAGTTACTTGGTTGTTCAATTTCATTTTCATTTCAGCTTGAGTATACTTCAATGTTTCATTTAATCCTATTTCAAGTCCCAGATTGTTTTCCTTACTAACATCAGTCATTTATTATTATGATTATTATTAATTTTCATTCAAATGTTGCTTTATGTCCTCTTAAAAGTTTTAAAAATTTTGAAAAAGATTGTAATTGTTCTTTTAAATTCTGTGCCCTGGGATTGATTGGTAATTCCCATTGTCAACCGTTTCTATTAGGATGGTGGATTAGAAGGGGAAGATTATGCCTTGAGTTTTCGTATTGTTAGTATTTTTTCAGTGATATCTGGGCGTGTGGGCTTTTTGTTAGTTCTGTGTTTGATATTGAAGGGTCAGTGAGAGCATAACTCATGATGTTTGGTCTGATTTATGCCTAGATATGGTAAAGTGGACACTCTGGTCAAGGATAGTATGCAGCAATCCTTCCTGGTCTAAAACTGGAGTTCGGGGTAGATCTGAGGGTTCAAATGTGTGCATGCTGGGGAGCTTCAGGTAGACTTACTTGGGTAGCCCCTGGTGAAGCGTGTGCAAGGTCTGGCTAGGCAGAAGATCCTTGACTTTATTTTAAGCCATCAGAATTACTATTCTTGTTGACGTGTGTATTTTCTTCTCTTGAACTGAGGGAAGTTTTCCAAGTGGGCGACTATTACTCACTTGAGATTACAGTAATTTTTATATTTTTTTTCCTTTTTTAGTTTCTGAGAATCTCATATGAGTTTCTATATTTGTGCAATTTCTACCCTTCCCACTTCACCTCCAACTCTTTTCATGAGCCCCTCCCCGTCTCAAACTCATAGCCTTTCCTTTGTTCTCTCTCTCTCTCTCTCTCTCTCTCTCTCTCTCTCTCTCTCTCTCTCTCTCTCTC